>JAHLKH010000121.1:0-83618 GCA_025526915.1 Entophlyctis helioformis | reverse complement strand
CTCAACCAAGTCAGCTTGGTCACCGTATGGGTCGACGCTTGCATCAATGGTCGCAACGGGCGACAGCTGTTGGAGCGTCCGTCAACAGCAGCAGCTAGTGTCAGCCATACATGTATCACCAAACAAGTCGATGCTGAACAGCAGTAGCAGGTGTTGTGTATCCTTGCTTGCTTGCTTGCTGCACACCATACACCGCAGCAAAGCGCAGTCTTTCGCACGGCTGCCAACCCGCCATCTGCAACGAGCAAGCGATGCAGAGAGCGGCCACGCCTGCTGGCCAGCGAGTCAGACGTGCGCCTGTGCGCCAACCTGGCTGGCCAGCCTGCCATGGCGCAGCAGCCGTGTGTGCAGAGGTGCTGTGGAACAGGCTTTGAAAGCCAGGCATGCGCTCCTTCTCAACTGTGCTGCAGCTGCAAGACGCACCTTGACCGGTCCCTCTCCCCGCCGTCATTGTGAGGTTTTTCGAAAACCCGAATTTATTGGGATCCAGCGGATGTGGCCGATGCGGCACCTTGGAGATGAGGGCTCGCCCAGAACTTTGCATGCATTGGGTTGTCCGTCTTCTTGAAGATCATCTCTCTGAGCCAGTTGCGGGCTTCTGTCGGCTCTTTTGGAATGCTGCACGTCCAGCGACGATCCAAAGCATCCTGGTTAGCTTCCAAGTAATTTTACAGGCCAATGCCGTGCATCCATGTTTGAGGCAATCAGACCCACTCTTGCAGAAACTTGAATGCCCATCCCTCGCCCTCGGGCACAAAAAAGCGCGACTCCCACGGCTGGTTGCTTTCCTCGCGGGCCTTGACAATGACCCGCTGGTTGTCTTCGATCTTGGACTTTTCGTCTGTTGCTGCATTCATGTCTCGGGAAACGACCGCGTTTGCGACGTTCTGCCATAGCCTTTCAGTGGCGCGCAGTACCGGCGATCCCAATCCGTCGCGTGAGTTCATGGCCCAACGATCAATGCGAGTAAGCAACCCACACGCCACTCAATGTTTTCACACGCAGAGCCGCCAACAACACATACCGACGCGACTCAAACTCCTCCTGGGCAGCCGTCTCCTCAACCAGCATCTGCGCGCTTTTGGCATTATGAGCGTCAAACAGCAGATTGGTTTTGTCGCTTTTTGGTGCATGCAGCCACATTTGGTCCGACCACTTTCCGGCAATCTTGTAGAGCACCTCGCCCGTGCTCTCGCGCTTCAGCTTCCCAGCGATCGCGTTTGCTTCGGATCCTCCAAAATACCCCTGCACAGACAAAGCGTTGCCATAGATTTTCCATACCATTTAACCACCCCATCCGACACATGTACGCATGCACAACAGCATGTCAGTCCTAGTCACCGCACAGCAACATAGGCAGCCCATGACATGTGCAAAAATGGCGTCACTCACCTTGGTTTTGAAGTCTACCGTGCAAACAAGATCTGTCTTTGCACATCGCACAGTCGCCGTGTCGCCAAGCTCCATGTACATGGTTCCAAACAGGATTCCACGCGCGTAAATGTTGGGTGCCACGATATCGTATACTTCTCCAGGATGCGCCGAAAACGAGACTGTGGAGCCTCCCTCCATCATCGTTGCAGCCGAGTTGCCAAGGAACCGAGCGCGTGGCTTGCATTCGCCCGTAATTCTTACGCCGTTTTCGGGATTTGCGTAATAGTATGCCGACACAGGGGGGTGGTGCGAGACCTGCTCACAAACATAAACCGATTCGGTTCCGTCCTCCAGCGTCCAGCGACAGCGGAAAATCTCGCCCAAGACAGGATTAAATGGCTTCTTCACGCCCTAGCGTCTCGGCAAGTTACAACAGAGAACCAGGCCGTCCAAGATGTGTGGCCGAGAATGCGATCGAGCATTGAAAAACAGAGTCAGCCTCAAGGCGCGGCAGTATCTGTAGTTGTACATGCAGCTGGCATGCAAAGACAATGCCAAGGCTATTGCTGTGTCTGACCTTTGGCCGAATGTGCCACCCAGAGAGAAAGTAGCGAAGAACGTCAATCATTCGTTGAGTAGGATCGTCCTTTGCTGGTGTGCTGGCGAGCCGGGCGAGCATGTTGGTGTGCAGCAAGATACAGAAGCAGCCAGGGGTTGATAGATTGTCAGTACATGCCGAGCTGCTTGAACATGGGAGTGCCAGCGGCTGGAGAAGGATGGCACTTTCAGGCTGCTAGCGGATTGTGATCATCAGGATCATCATCAAGCAACGCTTGACCAGCACGTTAATGGCACGGAGAAGCGTGTCTTTGGAGCGTGCGATAGGCCGTGACCAGCGGACGCACAGAGGCAGATGCGTCCGCCCAACAGGCACAGACCTCTGCGGATGCGAGGGCAGAGCGCATCACGCCAACAACAGCAGCAGTCCAATGAGGCTTTGCGCGTGTGACGTCGCGTTGCTCGCTGGCTGAGCCACCCTCTGTCCAACAACAACCCGGAGCACGTTGCATGCAAGCAAGACGGACTGGAGAGGCCCCAGACAGGGGCGGCAACCCTTCGCATGCAGGCACATGAAAGAGAAAGGCAGGCGCTCAGCTGCACGATAGCAGGGAGTTTGCCGATACTTGCCTCATGATGAGGTCCTGATGGATCATGAAGTCGGAAATGCGCTCGCACATGCTTCGTGGCTCCAGAACAAACGTGGGCAGCGTCACTCGATGCAGGTCCATGCCCTTGCGCAGCTGAGCAATAATGCCCATGATGATGTTGCGGGGCTCTTCATCCAGCGTCTCGGTCTCTTCGTCAATGGCTGCGACGTTTGCAACCACACCGCCGCCTGCTGCCGGCGAGCAGGCCGCGCCAAAGTCGCTGCCGCTGCTGGCGCTGCTTGCACGGTTTTTCACAAACATGATGCCAGATCGTGGGCAACCGCCATCCAGGCCAATGACCACCCGTCATCGTTCATTCGCAAGGGATTCAGGCCATGGGGAGCGCTGCTCCTGCATTAACCAGCACAATCTACACAAGGCACCATTCAATGTCAGCGTCGACTGCGTACCAAGTCGGCAGATCCATGCCACATCCCACCTTGTTGTCAGTGTAGCACACCGCAAGACGATCGCCTCTGCCGTTCCAAGCCACCTCAAACACACCCCCGTCGCCTCGATGCGTCTTGATCAAGGAGCCGTCCTATTGTGCCAATGTCATGATACCTTCCTTGTCAGCACCAAATCACACCAACTTCCCAGAACAACACATCCATCACAACAGTGTGTGCACACTGGATACGACTTGCCTTCATCGACCAAACAAACACACGGTGGTCAAACGAGCCGCTGGCAAGATACAACCCAGACGGGCTGAATGATATGGAATAGACAGGCTCCGAGTGGCCCGAGAGCACAAACATGTTGCTTCCGGTGCGAGCATCCCACACTCGAACATCGCCGTCAAAGGAGGCTCTGTGACCCGTGCAGCCAGACGCGATGAGCACATTCATCGCGCCGTCTTGCCAAAGTTAGCCACCTGGCATGTGTCGGCCGCGCCTACCAGGGCAACTTACGTGGCAAGGTACAGGGCTTGATCGTCGGTCGTGTGTGGACCCCAGCGTATGGTGTAAATTTCCTTGTGATGTCCCACCAGATCCCAAACTGGATCATCCTGCTCAAGGCTCCATATCTTGGCAGTGTGGTCATCGGAACACGATGCCAGATACGTTCCAGTTGGGTCCCACTTGATAATGTTCACCTCATTCTGTGATCCAAGACACATCCATCCATCCATCCATCCATCCATCCATCCATCCATCCATCCATCCATCCATCCATCCATCCATCCATCCATCCATCCATCCATCCATCCATCCATCCATCCATCCATCCATCCATCCATCCATCCATCCATCCATCCATCCATCCATCCATCCATCCATCCATCCATCCATCCATCCATCCATCCATCCATCCATCCATCCATCCATCCATCCAGGTATAGGATGCAGTTAGTTCAATGACGGGGACTTGCCAAGACATGACTCTGAGCACATCAACGTACCTCGTGGCCAGTGTACTCCTTGAGCGGCTCAAGAGATCCAAGCTGACAGACATAAATTGACTTGTCTGTTGAGCAAGTCGCAAACGTCGAGTCATCGCGCCAGTCGACATCGAGTGTTGGAGCCGAATGGAACTCAAACTGCTGTCCGCGGCCTCGCCAGACTTGGCATCCCAGATAATGGCTGTTTTATCCACTCCGCCACTGAGCAGCAGGTCCCCATTCTTGGACCACTTGAGAGAAAACACTGGACCGACGTGTTTGCGCATGATAAACTTGATCTCGCCTATGCATGCACATCCAAGCATGGGTGCAAGGAAAAAGCACGTCAGTGGCTGGAATAGAACTTTGAGCACATCTGTTCTGGCAAGCAGCTTACCATCATAGCATGAGGGCAAATTCAAGACAATACACCACGCACGCGTTTTTATGCCAGACGCGCGCCAGACCATCGTAAGATCCTGTCGCCAGACAACTGCCATCCGGCTATCGGCGTTGATAAGCCATCGGTCATTTGCATTACTTGAGCTGCCTGAAGCACCCAGATTCGGCTCTGCAAGGCCAGCAAGACAGTTGACGAGACTGCCAGTCACTTACGCTCCAATCCAGCGTCGTGATGTCCTTGGTCTCACTCGAGCCAGCAGTGCCAGAAGAGCAGCAGTGCCAGCAGCGCGACCATTGTGCATGAGAAGAATTGGTGCTGCTGCTGATCCATTCTCGATTGCAGAAATGTCCCAGATCCGAGCTGTTCCATCTGCCGATCTGGAAGAAAGGGACTACAACGTCAGCCACCGAGTCAACGTGCTGCAAACGACGACGCAAGGATCGCTTGCAAAACCTCAGATGGCTTCTTTAAACAACGCACCCTGTTGCAAGCAGAGGCCTCCTTTGGATTCCACGAGCAGACAAAGACCTGACCAATGAGTGCCAGACCGGCCGCCACGAGTCTGTCAGTACATGCAAGCATCGCAAGCACAGTCGGTTTTTGTGCGGTTTGCACGTTTGTACCTCGGCCTCGTGCCCAAAAGTAGACGAACATCAGAGGCAAGAAATTCTTCTTGTGCAGAGTCTGCAATCAAGGGTGCATCATAGAGTTCAACATCTGCATCAGCAACTGGGCGGTCCTGCTCATTCGGGTCTTGCTTTCCTGAAAGCAACACCAAGCGATTTGTGGTATGCATGAGCGTCGGGCACAACACGGCAAGCTAGCACCAGAGCGCCGGCACGGGCTGCCCACCTCTGGATTCCATCAGATCATCGAGCGGCAGAGAGTCTTTACGCAGGCGCTTGTCGCGCTTTGCCGCCTTTCGCTCTTCACGGCGGTCTCGCCGCGTGGAGACTTGGTCATCTCGCCGTGACCGTTTTGCAGGGGCAAAGCGATCGTCATATTCATCGTCGTCGTCTGCTGGCACGATCTGGCACTCGTGCGGGCCTAGAAGCGAGAATGGTGCAATGCATCGCTTTTCTGCACCGTTCTGCATTGGCCGCCAAGGACACGCACGCAGCCGTCCATGTCAGCGCAGCGTTGCGTTGGATGCTCGGATGTTCGGCAGCACGGGCAGTCAAGCGTCATGGCACGGTGGCTCCACTGGCATGGCTGCGAGAATAGCCAGCCGACCGTCTGCTTGCTACTAACTCTTGGATGTGCGTCTCGACCTCGAGATACTGCAGTCCTTTCTGCAGGAGGCTGATGAGCGCACCTGGCCGGACACTGGCCCCCTTGATCTCAGCGCGATGGATGGCCGTTTCGTGCTGGAAGGCGAACGTCGAATGTGTGAAGCCTGTCCAGCGCAGCAGGCAGCAGAGAGTGGGTTTAGCAGAGAGCTGGCTTGGCAGAGAGAGTCCGTTGGGCTAGCAGTTGTTGGCAGCTATACTGCTGGACAAGGCCCAGGAGCACCGCTCGTGGCCGGCAGCAGCCCTTGAACTCACCCGACTCGAGCAGGTAGCGGTAGACGAGGTAGTTGACCTCGTCGCTTGTTATCGACATTCTGTTGTAAGCAGCGTTAGCAACGCAGACTTGACGGTGCTTGTCTGTGCAAAGAGCGGTCTGGAGCTGTGCGTCTGGTGTGCGTCTGGTGGTGTAGTGGACGGGTACTGTGCGTCTGGTGGCCACAACCCACCTTTTGTTTTTCGACTTAGCCGTCAACTCCCTCGAGATCCTCGCATGTCGTCGGCGTCCAAAGTCGCTGCAGAGCTGGCCGTCCTCAACGAACGCACATGGCTGCATATTGGTACGTCTCGCATACGAGGCGCCTGCACGCCATGGACGTTCCTTCTCTGCGTCTCGACGACGGCTGCTTCTGCTGCGCTTTTGTGCCCTTGCCCATCATTGGCCAGGGTGGCTGTCTCGCAAGGAGTCTCTCGGGCTGTCTCTCGGGCAGTCTCTCGTGCTGCCACTTGTCTGGCAGGGGGGCAAGACCATGCCCTCCACGCGGGTGGCTTGGCTCCTCCCGCTGTCATTCTCCTGCTCACATGCAACCCTGCCTTGGTGCATCGACCGCAGGCAGGCTTGCGGAAGTCATGATGGAGCCAGAGCGGGCCGTTGTTGCCTACGAATCGGCGCTGCGACACAACCCGCACTCTGAAGAGACGCTTACGCTGATTGCCGCACTCTGCCGATCGCTGGAGCAGTACGCAAAGGTAAGGCGCATTCAATGCGTGCAGTCCATCCTGGCATGCGCTAACCGCAGATGCGATTGGCAGGCGGCCGACTTCTTCCACCGCATCCTCAAGATCAACGAAAACAACGGAGAGATTTGGGGTGCGCTGGGCCACTGCTATCTGATGCTCGACGACCTGCAAAAAGCATACACCGCGTATCAGAAGGCTCTGTACTACCTTCCTGATCCAAAGGTACGCGGGCAGCTGGCTGCCGTGCACCATTCGTGCGCACTTGTCCCAACACATGTCTCAACTCACTTGTAAATGCACGGCTTCGTCAGGAGCCAAAGCTGTGGTATGGCATTGGCATTCTTTATGATCGCTATGGCTCGTATGAGCTGGCCGAAGAGGCGTTCACGGCCGTCATTCGCATGGAGCCTGGATTTGAAAAGGCAAACGAGATCTACTTTCGTCTGGGCATCATATACAAGCAAGAGCGCAAGTTTGAGCTTGCTTTGGACGTGAGTTTGGAGTGGCGATCGTCTGCATACTCTGCTATCCTGGCATCCGCATTTACGCATTATGTTTGACAATCAAATTCTTGGACGCCGTCTTTATCTCCCCAACAAGTGCTTCAAACACATTTTGACATGCCCTCCGAGTCCCTTGACCGAGGTTGACATTTGGTTCCAGATTGGCCATCTGTATGAGCAACAGAAAGAGGTCGGTGCCGAAGCACATCAATGCCTGCTGTTTTGCTGCCTTTATACATTGCGCTCATCGCATCATCAATCCATCGCATACAGTACCAGCTCGCCCGTGAGGCCTATGAAAAGGTTCTGAGCGAGAACCCCAAGCACGCCAAGGTTCTGCAGCAGCTCGGCTGGCTCTACCAGCAATCCAATACACCGTTTTGCAGCCAGGATCGCGCTGTCGCGTATCTGCGCCAATCGCTCGACTCTGGTATGTCTGCTCACGTGCTCTATGCCCCATCTTCTTGCCATGGCATGGACTGCCGGCGCTTCATGGTCACAGAGTTAACACGCCATCATCGACACTCTTGTTGAACCTTTTGACCGTTGCGATCCGGCTGGCTTCTTGTCCTCAAGACATGGCCGACCCACAGACATGGTACTTGCTTGGCCGCTGCTACATGTCACAGCAAAAGTACAACGAAGCATACGACGCATACCAGCAGGCTGTGTATGTCGACATTCTCTTGGCGTGATGGGTGCATGGCCCATGCCCAGTTATGTTTGCTCATACAGTGTGTGCACGCTTCTGGTCTGCTTGCACGAACAGGTACCGTGATGGCGGAAACCCGACATTTTGGTGCTCGATCGGTGTCCTGTACTACCAAATCAACCAGTATGCCGATGCTCTCGATGCGTACAGCCGTGCGATCCGTCTCAACCCAAACATCAGCGAGGTTTGGTATGTCCTTGGCCATGATTGCTTGGCATTCTGGATCGTGTCCGTGTTGGGAACTGACACACGTTGTCATGCCCAGGTACGACCTTGGCACGCTCTACGAGTCGTGCAACAACCAGCTGTCGGATGCATTAGATGCGTACACGCGTGCTCTTGAGCTCGATCCGGACAATGTCCAGATCAAGCAACGGCTGCAGCTGCTGCGCAGCGCACAGGCAAGCGGCACTCCAGTGCAGGCTCTCCAGCCGCAACAGCCGACACCCAGCGACCGCCATCCTGTTGTGAGCGGTATTCAGACTGGCCCATCTCCCCACTACCAGGTATTTAAGGTTACCCTTCACGTTTGCATGTCCCATGGGGTTTGCGCTTGCTCCGGACGGATCAGACAAGGCGCTCCTCTCTGACCTGAATGCATGCCTGCCGTGCGGGGCTCCAACCAGAATCGTGAATATGACGGCGTGTCTGGTCAGAGCATGCACCCGCCCCCACCGTTTGGTCCGGCTGGCGGCAAAGGCGGCATGGGCCCGGCAACTCAGCAGCACGTTCAGCATCAAAAGCCAGCATTCCCAACAGCAGCAGCCGACACACCAACAGCAGCAGCAGCACCAGATGCATGCCCAGCACGTCCATCATCCCCAAGGCGCACATCCGCAACACCACAGCATCCGCTTGCCCATCAGCAGCCACTCTCAAGCCAGATGCACCACCCGCGTTCTTCAATGGATATGCGTGGCGGCCCACCGCAGATGGGGACTTCTGACGACCCCATGGCAGTCCGCAGGTTCCACCCAATGGATCAGCAGCAGCATCAGTCGTCGCACGCTTCGCATGGAACGCCGCAAAGCAAGCACCAGTGAACCAGAGGGGAGCTGCCATTATCCATGTGCCACGAGCGAGCCTTTTTCAGTACGCACAAATGAATCGTGTTGAGTTGAGCATCATGGCTGGGCATGGCTGGGCATGGTGCAATGCAGAGTTTAATCATCAATGGGAGGCGGCTTTGCGTGTGCTTGTGTGTCGTTTGGTCGTTTTTGCATCTACTCATCCTTGACAACACCGACTTGAGCCGGGCGAAGAACGCGGTCGCGGATCTTGTAGCCAATCTTGGTCACTTGGAAGACAGTGCCGGGCTTCTTGTTGGGGATCGGGGCCTGGAAAAGCGCTTGGTGCAGATTGTGATCAAATGGCTCGTCCAGAGGGCTGAACGACTCGATGCCAAACTGCTTGAACGTCTTGAGCAGCTCGGTTCTGGTCATGGACACGCCCGTGTAGAGGCTCTTGAGGTGCTCGTTGGAGCCGTTGCGCTCGGCCTCGGGAACGGCATCGAGCGCCATTGTGAGAATGTCGGCTGTGTTGAGCAGCTCCTTGGCAAACTTTTGGATGGCATATGTCTGCTTCTCCTCGATCTCGCGGCGAGTGCGCTGTCTAACGTTCTCGGCATCGGCCAGTGCGCGACGGTAGAGATCCTGCATGCGATGGCCAGTTGAGATGGTCAGTCCAGATCTTACGCAACGTTTTACAGGGCCTCTCTCTGGGCCGCATCGACTGCTGGCCTGCGGCTGATGCTTCGATCCAATGGGCCATGCCATCGTGAACATTCATCCGAATGCATCAAACGACATTCAAGTGTGTGCACAACAGGGCCATGACTCGAAGACAATAGGGCTGCAGGAGAGTGCATGCGGCAGACGCAGCAGTAACAGCCACAGCAGCAGTCACAGCAGCAGTAGCAGCAGCAGCAGCAGCAGCAGCGTTGCTTGGCAGATGCTGCACAGCAAAGGGATCACACACAGCAAACACCACCACTGACCTGCAGGTTGGCAATCTGCTTGTCCTTCTCGGCAAGCGCAGTCTTGCTTGCCTCGGCATCCGTGCCAGCAGCCGCATCAGAAGCGGCGGCGGCGCCGTCCGCCTTGGCACCGTTGCCGTTGCCGCTGTTGTCCGATGCAGACGACGCTGCCGAGTAGAGGCGCACAGACTGCATAGGACGAGCCATGCATGGCGAGACCGCTGTGGAAGCAGATCTCTGCAGCGACTGAAACGGAGCGAGCGAGCGGGCTTGCTGGCGAGCGACAAGACGGCCAATGTGGTTCATGCTGGACAAGCGTCTGCGAAAGCCAAGGATCGTTGGCCGTCCGAGCCGTTCAAGCCGTTCAAGCCGTCCCAGCCATCAACCTGTCAGCTGCTCTGCCGGCTGTTCATCCACCAGGTTGGCCGTCGCTTACAGTTCGTTTGTTATCCAACGGTCAAAAAACGAACGATGCTGCGCTCCATCGTGTTGGCCCACAGACACCGGGCCGTTTTGGCTGCAAGGCCCTGCGCGAGAGCCTTGCTGAGCACTCGCCCACCGGTGCATCTCCTGCGGGTGACGCCGACGTGCACCTGGCCGCCTCATCTGTCCGTGCCAGGCTATCTCTTGGCAGGTCCTGCGTCCGTGGACAGCTTCGCGGGCTCGCATCAGCTTCGACGTCAACGCAGGCGTCTCCACCTTCTGCAGCACCAGAAGTGGCCGCAGCACCGTCTGCTCCCAAGCAGCCAGCCTCCTCGTTCATCGAACACGGCCAGCGCTGTAAGACATTGGCCCAGTGACAAGTCCGCAAGTGGACAGCAAGTGGCGTCCACCTTCTGTCTCGGAACTGACGCTTGCCGACAGTCTCGATCCTGGGCAAGTCGTACACGGCCGATGCGTGGACCAATGTATCGCCGAGCATCCTGAGCAAGACTGAGCGGCGGCTGCATCTGGAGCCGAACCACCCGCTCGGCATCCTCAAGGGAATGATTGAGCAGCACCTGGCCAAGACGGAGCCCGGCATCTACAAGATCGTCGACTCGATGAACCCCGTGGTCACAACGGTCCAGAACTTTGACGATCTGCTCATTACCAAGGACCATCCTGGCCGGCAGCGGACAGACACCTACTACGTGGACGCAGACCGTGTGCTTCGCACCCATACTTCGGCGCATCAGTCCGAAGTGCTAAAGGGCCGCTCGGCTGACGGATACCTGCTGTCTGCAGATGTCTACAGGCGCGACGAGATCGACGTGACGCACTATCCCGTCTTCCACCAGATGGAGGGGATCCGCACGTTTGATCGCAAGCACCTGGCGTCTGCATCGCTCCACGAGTCGATCGTGCCGCTGCTTGCAACGTCACCGGCCATGGCCAGCGCGTCCAAGACGGTTGGCCTGACCAGCATGGACGAGGTCGTTCGCCTTTTGGGTGCCAGCGATGCCAATCCCATCCAGCCAGGCCACACGAGCGCCGAAGCGGCGTTTGTTGGGCAGCACCTCAAGACCACCCTCGAGACTCTGATCCGCAGCATGATGGGCAACGACCCGAACCTTCAGCTGCGCTGGATCGACGCCTACTTTCCATTCACAAGCCCAAGCTGGGAGCTGGAGGTTTTCCATTGCGGCAAGTGGCTCGAGCTGTTTGGCTGTGGCATCATCCAGCAGCAGATTATGGACGCATCCGGCAACAGCGACCGTGTCGGATGGGCTTTTGGGCTCGGTCTTGAGCGCATTGCCATGCGGCTCTTTGACATTCAAGATATCCGCCTGTTTTGGTCGAGCGACCAGCGCTTCACCTCGCAGTTCAAGGCAGGAAGGATCTCGCGGTTTGTGCCCTTTTCAAAGTACCCTGCGTGCTACAAGGACGTGTCGTTTTGGACACCGCCGTCGTTTCACGAAAACGACTTTATGGAAGTCGTCCGCGAAGTTGCTGGCGACATGGCCGAGGAAGTGTTGCTGGTGCGTCGCATCCACGTGTTTCCATACTGCTGCGGCTTCTCTGCTCCTTCTGTCTCTCTACCGTACTAACTGAACGTGCATATGCAAGGTGGATCAATTCACGCACCCCAAGACCAACAGAGTCAGCCGCTGCTATCGAATCAACTACAGATCGATGGAGCGCACATTCACCAATGCCGAGGTCGACTTTGTGCAAAACAACCTGAGAGAGACTGTCGCAAAGCGCTGCGGAGTCGAGCTTCGTTGATGGAATGAATCTTGGCCCGATACTCATGCAATTACCAACGAGTCGGCGGCCTGCACGGACGGTCGGTGGATGACGCACATGCACAAGTGCCAGCCACCTACCTGTGCCGCCAAGTGGCCCCCCTTTTGTCGAACGGGAGGATCGCTGATGGTGCACAGGGGTTGCCGGCATTCCCCTCGAACGAATTACCTTCGCCCGACTACGATTAATGGCCGCACGCAGATTGCTCAAGGAACTCAACGACTACCGGAGACAGTTGCAGCAGGGCTCTGAGCTCAAGGGCAAGGGCGGCGAGCATAGCGCTGTGCAGAGTGGGCAGGAGCAGGAGAGTCGGAACAAGCCGTCTCAACAGCAGCAGCAACAGCAGCAGGAGCAGAAGCTGCAAGTGCAGCGACTGGCACCTGTGAGCGACGACAACCTGTTTGCATGGACAGCAAGCATCGCCGGCAGTCCCGGCTCGCCATACAGCGGCGGCTTGTTCGACCTGGCCATCCAAGTGCCCGACGACTACCCAATGCGCCCGCCCTCGATGCGCTTCACCACGGCCGTATGCCATCCAAACGTGCATTTCAAGGTTGGTTGCACTGTGCACACATGGCACACATGGCACACATGAAGGCGCATCGTCACCGCTTCAAGATGGCTGATCGCCGACACATTGTGGCGTTGATGTGGGTCCTTGACGGCGAACCGTTGCACGGACAGACAGGCGAGATCTGTCTGGATCTGCTCAAATCGGCATGGAGTCCGGCATGGACATTGCAGTCTGCCTGTCTTGCCGTTGGCGTGCTCTTGACGGTCAGTTGTGCATGTCGGATGTACATGTTGACCTGCTCGTGCCATACTGTTTGTCGTCTGTCTGCGCATCGGCAGTCTGTCTCACGCTGCCATTCTCGACTGCAATTGGCATGCTTACGTGCTTGGACCTTGCCCGCCTGGCGTGACCTGAACAGAGCCCTGAACCCGACAGTCCCTTGAATTGCGATGCAGCCAACCTGCTTCGTGCTGGCGACGTTCGCGGCTACAACTCGCTGGTTCGAATGTACACACAACTTCATGCACAAACAGCAGACTCTGTCTCGGGCCAAACCCGGTAATATCTGCAATAAATGCCACCGCGCTGAGGGGTGGGCAATAGGGCGAGGGAATGCCGGCAAACCGCCGGCAAATGGCCCGACATTCAAACAATTGCCAAGCGTTTTGGAATTGGATTCGACCCGAGAGGCGACGAATGCAAGCCCGCACATCACACGATGGAAGGTTCGAGTCAGCAACAAGCATGCGACGACAGGCAGGCGAGGCACATCCACATGCATGAGCGGCTTACCTTTCTCGTAAGAAAAAGTGACCCGTTAGGTCGATCGGGAGGTGCCCCGATTCAAAGTGTTGGTAGTGGTGCAAGTCACATGGAGTGACGTGCTGTGTCTGTGGAGGACACTGCTGCGATGCTGTTGACAGGCTGACCGGCTGGCGTGTGCGTCAAGTAGAGCGGCCGTTGTCCATGGAACAGATGCCCCAGTGCGACCATTCCGATGTTGGTGGCACCAAGCACGTCTCGGTGGTAGACGGTCTTGCAGTCTGTGCACTCGAAGCGTCGCAGGTTGGTGCGGTTCTTGTATGGGATCCGCTGCTTGCACTGCGGGCACATCTGGCTGGTCAGGTTCTCGTTGCAGCGGTAGATCTGTGTGTGTGTGTTGCATGATCGTGTGGTCAGTTGGTGCACAGAGGATGGATGGATGGACAGCTGGCATCAGACGCACATAGGCATATCCAGACGACCGCAGATGCCTGATGAGAAACTTCTCAAACACAGCGTGCCGGCCACCTTGGCCTGTAAAGTCGATGCCAAATGCCCACACAACGGGAATGTCCTTCTCTGTTGGCTGTCACAGCAGGCCTTGAGATGCAGCAGATGCGCGCTCTCCAGTGGTCGATCCTGCCAGATTCATGATGCCCTCAAGAGCGTTTCCGCGATCAGACATGCGCTTGCTGCGCTTGGTGAACCGCTTGGCCTTGACCTTCTGTGGAATGCCATGCCACGCCATGCCGTCCAGTGCAATCAGCAGGCGATCAAGCAGTATGGCGGCCATGCAATGGGCATCCAGAAACAGAGAAAACGTACCCGTGCATTCAGGAATGGCGTGCAGTACGCATGGCAGCGCAGATCCCAAAAGGCTCTCTCGCCTGCTGAGACGCCTGGATCGGCATGCTTTGCTGTCTTGAATGCAATGGCCTTGTGGACGTCCACAGCCTTGGCATATCGATTGTTGAGCCTGGCACAGGAGGCAGGCACTGTGAGTTGATCTGGTCAAGAGTGCACGTGGCAGAGTCATTGCATGCATACCATCGCTGAAGGCTGTGCTCGGCATGTGCCATGCCAGAGGAGAGCACGTAGTTGGACTCCATCGTGTATGTCTCGTCCTCGACATTGACCAGCATGCTGGACGCGCCAAACAGGTACCGCTCGCCCCAATCAAAGCTGACAACGCGAACAGTCTTAGCCTTGGTCAGTGAACAGTTGTTGGCATCAGCAACATTGGGCAGTCGCTGAGATGCATTAAAGTTGCGCTGGGCCTGTCATGCCATGGCATGAGTGAGGAATGCACAATGCATGTGCACCAATGCGCAAGGTTGGCATGCAAGTGACTTACAGGATTGGTCGCTTTTGGCTTGGCGGCTGATGGGTCGGCTGGATTGGCGGCTGTGGATGGCATGTCAGTTGGTGTGGACAACAAGTGCGCGTCTGGATTGGCACAGCAACTCACATGTGACGTCCATGTGGTCAGGCTCGATAAATTGACCATTCAAGGCATTAAGGATGCCAACAGCAGCATCCGCAAGACTGGGCTGCTGGGCTGGAGACGCCGCGTTGGGACCTGCAGAGCAAGGCAGTGGTCAGAATCAATGCATGCACCAAAGCATCCAAGCATGGCACATACTGCGAGGCGACTCTGGACGGTCTGCGCGGCAGTCCAGTGCCAGCTGATAGACCGTGTATCCATCCGTCATGATGCTGCCTTGTCTGATCACTTGCTTTGAAGCCACCAGAGGCTGAGAATCAACCGCGGCCTCGTCACCCTCGGCCTGCGTTGGACGGCGTCGATTCTTGGGGCAGAGGCCGGGCAGGAGGATGTCGAGGATGGCCAGCTCCTTGCTATTGCTGAAAGCCCTTTGGATGACCTTGTCGTCAGTCCCAAGCTCCAACTTGGCATCTTTGTAGTCTTGGATAAAAGTGCAGTGTTAGCATCAAAGAGCATTGGCATTGGCATAGACACATGCAACTTACCAACTGCGGCCAGGAGCTCCTTTCGCAATGCTTGGAGGACAGGATCGTGCTCATTGCCAATGCGATCGCTTTGCAGCCCCACCACCGCCCAAAAGAGCGTGGCCTCAGTGACGAGGATGAACGGGTCACGGCTTGCTGGCTGCGGGCATAGCTTCATCACTGAAGTGCCAGCGAGCTTGAGGAGTTGGTAGAACCGTCCAATGTCCGATGTTGACATGCTGCGCACAATTGCCTGAATTGGATTCAGCTCTTGTGGGATCTCGATGGCGTCCCCGTCCTGTGCGGCTGGTGGTGTGTCTTGCATGGCATCTGTGGCGACAGGGGCAGTAGTCTCGTCCTTTTGCCTCTTGGATGCACTGCCATCAGTGGCCAGAAGAAGCTGTGACGCAGTCCGCTTGAGACTTGGGGCGGGAGGAGCGACATCCTGAGTGGCGTCCATGGCGTCGTCCATGGCGTCGTCCTGAGTGGCGTCCTGAGCGGCGTCCATGGCAACGTCCTGACGGCGTCCTGAACGGCGTCTTGAGCAGCGGCATGCCTGGCAACCTTGGTGGTCTTGAGTGGCTTGAATATGGCATCGACCCACGCTGCAATCTGCTCGGGAGTCACAGCAGGCATTGCTCTCTGGGCTGCGACCAATGCCAGCTTTGACCGGTTCTCGATGAAGTGCTTGGCGAGTGTGGCGCTCACCTCCCTCGCCAGGTTTTCGAAGATCTGCTTGGTCGCACGCGTGCACAGGGTGTTGACAAGCCGATAGGGCACCACTGCCTGCTGTGTGTCGGCCTGCTGTGCATCAGCTGGGTGCAAGCTCGACCACCACATGTCTGGATGCCGCCCACGAGTCTGCTGCTTCTTGGCCGGTCGACGCGCGCCTGCCTTCATCTCGGCCATCCGCGCGGTGGTCCGCAGCGCGCCTGCCTGCTGCGCATTGCCAGTGTCCATGTCGGCCTTGATCGTGTCGGCTGGTGGTGCAGCTTGGTCGGTCATGCTGCCAGGTGTCCAGCTGCGATGGATCAGCAGCTGGACAACCGTGACAAGCCACGCATTGAGCGTGAGCATGATGGACATCGGCTTGACCATCTGCTCGCCCGTTAGGACAAACGAGAGGTGCCGCAGGATGCAGGCTGCGGATGTCTGGCCACCCGACTCACTGGCGACAAGCATCGCAAGCAGCTCATTGGGCGTTGGCACTGCTGGTGCTGCTGGTGCTGGTGGCTGGCCGTTGGGCAACTTGCGCGTCTCGACCTTCTCGAACATGACGCGCTCAAGTCTTGTTCCCTTGACCAGTCGCACGCGATGGCCGAAGCGAGGGTGCTTGCTGCTGCCATTATACTGACTCGCGCCGTACATGGTCCGCGCGGCAATGTCCTCGCGAAGCATGAACTGACCGGACAAGAGCTCCGCTTTCGTGACAGCGCCAAGGCCCTTGATGATGTCCTTGTCGCCAGGTCATGAGGTCCTTGAGATCAGCGTCCAGGAAACAATACTGAGTCGCCTTGCCATCGGGCCATTTGTAGACATGGTACGACGGTGGCAGAGGCGCGTCCTGGTCAAGCTCGAGAAGTTCCTCGACGACGGCACCGATGACGACAAGGCCGGCATGCCGCATGCCAACCGTGAACGATTGAATCCTCGCGACAATGTCCTCAATAAGTTGGCGGCGTGTCCAACTTGTTGATGACCTGATGGCATGAACGCCAAAGATCGGGGCGCTCTGCGGGCCGCCTGACAACATGTCCTGAGCACCATGCAAGCCAACCTCTGAGTCAGTACATTCAAAGCCATGCATGCAGGCAGAATGGCAATCCTAAATCATACCTCCAGCAGCACTCTCATATGACGATGATCAGATGCATCCTCTCCAGGTTGATCGGGTGCGTCTGCAGCGGCTTGATTGGTTGCGTCCATGGCGGCTTGACTAGGCGTGTCGGCAGCAGGTTGACCGGGCGCGTGCACAGCAGCTTGTTGATTGTTGCCGCCGATGGCCGCAGGGAGCGTCATGGGTGCCCCTGATGTGAGGCGTCCCCCCTTTCTGTCAACCCGACCGTTGTGTCACTCGTGCTCCACCTTTGCGTCTGCAAAGCCCACACATGTCAGCAAGCATGCCCAAGGCACATGGCACAGTGTACAACACTACGTCTGCTTCGGGTCCACTGGTTTGGTATGGCGGTCTTGCCGGCGTGCACTCTCCTTGTTCCTGTCGATGGCCTTGTCTGCCACGGCCTTGGCAGCTTGCTTTTCGCGCTTCTGCTTGTTCGCCACCTCCTGTTGCTTGGTGATTTGGCGTCGCGCCTGTAGAGGTTGGATGCATCATCAGCAATGCATTCCAAGTGCACACAATGCATACGCAAGCACCAATGGAACACCAGAACTGACCGTCGTCCGGATGTCTGCATCTTGATTGAGATACAAGATCTTGCAGTCTGCTTGACCAGCCTGGCCGTCGGCGGATGGCGGTTCTTGCTCGGGCAGCTTGGGCAGTTGAGCCTCCTGTCAAGTGGAACAATGAGTGATCGTGCCAAGTCATTGCATGCACACACAGCCAGTGAAGATGAAGACGTACCGTGGCTTGCTTGATGATGGACGTAGCAAGTCAATGACCTCTTTCAGCTGCTCGTGGCGTGTCACTAATCGGCAATTCTTGAGGTCTTTCAAGGCCCCCCGCCTCTTGATCGCCTTGACGCAGATGTCGGCAGCGGTCAATGGGGAACTGCCTCGGGTGATGGCCTTGCCTTGATGCTTGACTTGCTGGCGTGGCTTGCTGTGGCCTTCTGTGAGTCTTTCTGTGCATCTGTTTCTGGAATAGCACCGTTCAGCAAAGAAGGTGCTGTCAGTACATGATGTCAAGCCATTCCAATACAAGCAACGCATACTTGGCGTCGATAGGTGGCGGTGTGATTTGCATGGACGATTGACAATCTTGCCCAACTGCTTCTTCATCCTCAAAGCAG
Source organism: Entophlyctis helioformis (assembly GCA_025526915.1). NCBI lineage: Eukaryota > Fungi > Chytridiomycota > Chytridiomycetes > Chytridiales > Chytriomycetaceae > Entophlyctis > Entophlyctis helioformis. Next base: position 65,371 of record JAHLKH010000121.1, on the reverse strand, counting down.
CACCCTGTACAATGACAGTGGATTGAGTTTGACACGTCCAGGCGAGGAGTGCACATGCATCAGAGACATGCAGCAACTTACACGTCCATCCCAAATAGCCCGATCCTTCGGGCCAAGCTTTGCCCGCTCTTCCGCTTCACGAGCCTGCTTGCGGACAATCTCCAACAGTTGCACACTTGCCGACCTGCTGATCTTTGCGAGAATGTTGCGGCCTTTTGACCCCATTGGTGATGTGAGTGATGCAATCGGCCGCATGTCAGGAGGACGCAGTCGAGTGCGGTGGGGCAGTCCTTGACCTTGTCCAGCGTAAGACTGAGCTGCTGTTCCTTGACAATGTTCCTGACAAGTGGCCTGATGTCGTCCTGCATGAGATGGATGATGTTGGGGTTTTGCTTGCCTTGCTGCGCCTTGGGATGGATCACGAGGCAGCCGTCATGTAGCTGGCACCTGCATTGCAATCCCAGTGGTTGCATCAAAGACAGAAGCACAGAGTCAGTCATGCAGGACACACCAAGAGATCACATGCATGCATACATACTTTGCTTGATGCGTGGTGGTCGCGTCAACAGCCACGCTGTTGTCGTTGCCATGTGGTGAGAGATGGTCAGTTGAGTGCCATGCATGCAAACGGATCTATGCCACCATGCCATGACCAGTCATGCAAGGACTTGCCTCTTCTTTGGCACATTGCCAGATTGACTGCCGTCGCTGGTTGGGAATGTGACCGTGTTGGCAAAAGTCCCTGACTCGTCATGGTAGACAAAAACGCCAAAGGCATTGAGGAAGCTCTTGGCAAGAGCCACACCACCATCCAGCGACAGCAGGTCAGCAACATATGCATTCTTTGACGCGATTGGCAAATGCATCTGCCTCCTTAGGATCGTGAAGCAGTGCACAGAAGTCGGCCGGGTTGTTGAAGCCGCGCTCCTTGGCCGCAGCATCAAACTGGTCATTGATGAACTTGACGGCAGCAGCATTGCCTGCCAGGCAATGTGAATGGCAACACAAGTTAGTCAACATTGCAACATGGATGACAAACACAAGCACAGAGTCAAGCAATGGACATACCGCAACCATGGCAACTGTGATAGTCATTGTTTGCTATGGCAGCAAACAGCTGACATACACCAGGGAAAACACGCAGTCCAAGGGCAGCTGCAATGGTCACAACGCCCTGGTGATTGAACGTGCGGATGTTGGTGGCATGCCCGTTGTGCATGCGTGTCATCAGGACACCGCAATGGCCAGCACAATGGAATACGAGATCCGAATCGCCAGTGATGACTGCTAATGGCATGGCATTGCTGCGGGATGCAGGTTGTCAGCCATCAATCATAACAGACAGATGCCATGCCGATCTGTACCTGTGCATACGCACATGGAGGGCGGCCGCGCGTGCGATGCAAACATCGGCTTTGTGTTCGCACCAGCATACAGCATGGTATGACAGCGGGTCGAGAAACGCCTCAATCGCTTCCTTGATATGCTTCTTGTTGCCTTGCGTGAGAGTGAAGCAGCGCATCAGCGCCTGCTCCTCTTTCCTGCAACAATGACTGTTAGTTAGAATCATCTTGATGCTGCACAAACAAGTGACCTTACTTTTCTAATGTCCCACATCGGTGACGGTGTTTGCGTTTGGCACACAACTGTTGAGCTGTTGCTGCTGCACGCAAGACGTCCAAGGTGCGGCTGGCATGCGCCTGCTGCTTGATTCCAGTCTCGGCAAGCCTGCCATCAACATGGAAGACGACGATCCGGCCGTTGCCGACCGACTTGAGGAAGCTGTCAAGGACAGGTGCAAGAATTGCCAACCACCCACTGACAGATGATGGCAAGTGGGAGGCAGCCAGTTTACGGAGTTGTCCATAAAAGACGCTCAAGACGTCAACGTAGATAATGCCAGATGCGATCATGTGCGGTTGTGGCGGTTGTGGTGGCGGTGGTTGTATCGGGGGTGCTGGTATAAGCGCTGTGTAGCACTGGGCCTCCAGGCGGACTTGCCGGCTGGTCTCGGGGCAGTGAGTATGCATGCAGGGGAACGGCGGGCAGACGACTGCAAGAACGGGGGAAACCAGAGCGGCCGGTGCGGCCCAACAATGTCTGTCCGGTCACGTGGGTCACGTGGATCACGTGGATCACGTGACCGCGACCAAGCATCCGTTACACTCCCCCCAGTGTAGACAGCCACTCATAAGAAAGAAGAGTGGATGAACAGCGACTAAGAGGATGCATGGGCGTTGCACACACAAGAAGCAGAGGTGTGGGCAACAATGGACGCGAAGGACACAGGACGGGGAACCGTGCGCACAGAGCAACAAGGAGAGAGAGAGATGGAGTGGATGGAAGGGGAAGAGATGGAGAGATGGATTGGATGGAGGGGGGAGAGATGGAGAGGTGGATTGGATGGAAGAGGGAAAGGTGGAGAGGTGGACAGATCAGGGCCGAGAGGGTGAACATGGTCAACAGACACATGAACAGGTGGACAAGCCGGATGGTGCGGCGATCAGGATGGAAAGGCAACAGCAGCTGCAAGATCGTGCCGGTGGTGACCGAGCTGACGTGCGTGGCCGTGTTGGTGTAAGCTGATCCGAATGTGGTCAGAGCCGTACGGTGTAGGGTGGCGGCTGATGGCTGGTCAGGGACGCAGTGTGGGTTCAAGTGGCGATCCAAAAGGGATCCCACCCCAGACTCCTCTCGCAAGAGGCACCGAGCATGGCCTGGATACCCGGTCCAGGAGCTGATGCTGAGCTACAGATGTGCAACGTGCTGGGGCCGGTGTCTGCAGGCTGCGGCCGATGGATGCTGATGCCGAGACCAATGGCAGCTGGGTGGCTGAGGCGGCTGATGCTGCCAAGGCCGAGGTGATGAACGCGCCCGTCGACGAGAACATCGTGCTGCAGAAGCAGCGAGGCACAAGCCGATCCAGTGGTGGTTGATATGGCGGTCAATGCAGCTGTGGCAGATGCAGGCTGTGCCGTGCTGAAGCAAATGCCGATACTGACGTGCTGATCCAGATGTGGTCAGGACTGATCGGCGTGGTTGTGGCGGCTGACGAAAGTTGCAGCGGTGCAGTTGAGGGTGTAAGTGGTGATCGGCTGTGGATCCCGCCCCAACTCCTCTCACAGGAGGCACAGAGCATGCCTGGAGACAATGTCCAGAAGCAGATGCGGCGACAAGCAGGTGGAGCTGATGCTGGCGAGCGAGCTGATGCCGGCAGATATCGAACCATGCGACGGAAGGTGAGTGTGAGGCGGCTGTAAAGAGGCATAGGATGCCAGAGCCGGTGGTGGATGACGACACTGCCCACTGCCAGCTGCTGACCAAGACGCATGAAAAAAAAGTGCGCTGGTGCACAGCGGCAAGTGTCGACAAGCGGATGCCGCGAGAGCACAGGAGCGTTGAGACAAAGACGTCCAGTGTGCGAGACTCGAGGCGCAACTCCGCAGGGCCTGGGTGGCAAGACTGCCGACCGCCAGCAGGCCCTGGTTCCAGCCGAGGCAGCAGAGGCGGCGAGGATGTCCAGCCAGGCTCACCAATGCTGCCCCGACCGAAAAAAAAGTTGGGTTCTTGCTGTAGCACTGGGCCTCCAGGCGGACTTGCCGGCTGGTCTCGGGGCAGTGAGTATGCACACAGGGGAACGGCGGGCAGACGACTGCAAGAACGGGGGAAACCAGAGCGGCCGGTGCGGCCCAACAATGTCTGTCCGGTCACGTGGGTCACGTGGATCACGTGGATCACGTGACCGCGACCGAGCATCCGTTACAGTGGTGGTGGTTTCCTTTGAAGCAGGCGCAGCATCAATGGTGGTGGCAGAAGATGGGGTCGAGTGGTCGCGCTGTTGTAAATGCTGCTGATGCTGTGTTGCGTGGTGTCTTCAAGCACCAGATCCAGTCCAGCAGACAGCGTCGTCCCGAAAGGTAGTGCCTTGCCACCCTGCCCCTTGATGACTTTTGGGATCACTCTTGGAATGCCCATGCTGCGCGAGTGGCGGTGGCGGTGGCAGTGGCGGTGGTGTCAGTGTGCAAGCACGTGCTTGCTGGACGAGTTGGTGGGCAAGGGGGCGTTGGCGGGCAAGGAGGCATTGGCGGGTGAGGGGCGGCGTGCGTTGAGAACTGGGCCAGCCAGACATGGACAGTGAGGCGGCAAGAGCGAGAGAGGACAGAGCAAAGGCAGCAAGTGTGAGCGTCAGTGCCAGTCAGAGTACGCAGTTGGGTCTGTAGATGGATGGACAGGAGCACACCAACCTGCCGTCTGCGGGCCGAGCGACTGCGTGTGGCTGCGAGAGCAAGAGGGGGTTGGACAGCGTCGTGGGCTGGACGGGATGGGGCGGTCGGTTGGTTGGTGGGCAGGAGGTGGAGCAAGGCACGGTCAAGAGTCAGCTCACCACTGCTCCAACAGTGCGGCAGCTGCCGTGGTTGGCAGTCGACTGGCTCCACTGGGCAATGAGCGGCATGTACGCACCACTCGAAGGCTGCAAGACTTGACGGATGCCGCCTCGCAGTGAAGGGGCGTGCTGCAATGGATGGTTGTGTGTCGACTTGGTAAGCCCGAGTGGTTGATGGTGCGGCAGGCTTGTGAAGGCTTGCGAGGCACTGGTCATGTGGCAGCCCATGTGCATGGCACTCTTGTGCCCATCGGAACCATCCGCCTGTCAGCTGCCGCTGTGTTGTCGCCCGTGTTGTGCTCGCTATTGATGGCACACATTTGGGCAAGTGCCATGACCAGATCTGGGCTTGACCAATCACAGCGATCCCACCACCAGTGGCAGTGGCGCTCTGACAACAGAGTTGGAATGGACGAGCAACAGCCACCACATGCCGCCGTGCACCAGCAGGACGACATGGACGCAGCAGCCGCCACAGAGCCAGCTCCCAGTCAAGCAGACCCACAGGTCATCGACCCAACGAGAGAGGCTTCTGGACTGCGGCTTGTGCTTCCACTGCAACAATGGTTCATTTGAAAGCATGACACTGGTGGACAAGAAGAACCAAATATACTTGCTGTTGCCACTCGTCAAGCTCACAGACGGCCCGCGTAAAGGCGTCATATGCATCCAAGTGTCTCGCCTCCCCTTGGTTCTGACAAGTTTCGTTCCAAGATGACTTAACAACAACGTCCCTGCTTTTGCCATCAAGGTGAAACTTGGCGGCCATGAAGTATAGGTGGTGCTTCTCAAAGACATTGACAAGCTTCTCGTCATGCTCCCGTGCCTCGTAGATCCCAGCAATCCTGACATCATGATGCATGGCATTGCATCTGATCCCTCGTTCAAGAGCAGCTGTAATGAGCTGCAATGTGTCTCTCATTGTGCACTGATGCCGCGTGCCAATGGCTGCATGGGCATTATTGGAACGCGCCTTTTTGCTAGCGGTCGATGCACCAGACTTGCCCCAGCTGTCGTCTTGTGCATCCAACCGCAGGTACCCTCCATCTCCCCTGCCTGTCTCTGCTACTGGTCTGACAATGAATATCTTGTGCATCCAACCGCAGTCCTTCCGCCTCCTCACAGCAGCGTCCTCCAACTCCTTGAGCACTATGCAAAGTACCGCGATCATCACAAAGTAAGTCTGATCACCCACAACGCACACTAAGCAGTGTAATCGCTCACTGACTTCTAAACCTCACACGGCAGTTTGCCGAGACGAGTGTCTTTGCAGCAGCCAACAACCAGAATCTGGGCATGCTTGCGACACTTGATCCAAAAGCAGAGTTTGCAGTCCCAGAAGGAGCGACCTTTATGCACCTGTATGGTCGCGCGCTTACGTCCTATCCCGTTGAGCAAGTAAGCCTACAAGCATGCAGACAACACACTCTCCTTGACGATCAGCACTAACCATTGCATGCAACACAGCTGTTTAACGCGTGGCGAGACAGTTTACGACGGACTGGAAAGGGCCGAAATGACAAGTCAGACCTGGAAGAGTTCATGTCAGCCGCACGACAGATGCAACTCATCTTCAAGATCAGGTCGATGGACGTCAAGCAGCGCGGATTCCTTGTTGAGCCATCATTCAAATGCCGGTAGGATATTCTCATAGGATGTGTATGCACTGATCGCACAGCAGACTGACTGCACAAACAGCACATACCATCCTACGACAGATCGTACAACATCTTTGTATGGGGATCCATCAGCGATCCCGTCCAGAAAGAGTATGCTGTCTACACCAAGGCAGCCAGGACAGAGGTTGACATGTGTGAGCAGAATTGCTGCAGGCATTCTCTGTGTATCGCCTCGACAGTTCTCAATGTCAGACCAATCCAAGCGTGATGCCTTACAGCAGCTCGACGATACGCGGCAGCTCGACGATCCGCCGAGTGATCCATCCATGACCTTGTTGGTGAGCCCGTCTGCCTCTTGTGTGATGGCTGTCAACAGTTGCGACTCTGTTGACACTGTGTGCCTTGACTATCTCGACGACGACAAGGACCTTGCAGGCGAGCATGGACAGCCAACCGTTGCTGTGGCTGCCACGCCAACAGCCAGCCGCCAAAGAGCACCAAGCAAGCGGAAGACACCAGCAGCAGCTGGTGCCAGTGCGTCTGTGTTGGCTGTGACGTTGGACTGTTCAGACATTGCAGCAGGCAGCCCCAGCAGCACGCACAAGTGCGCCGACTGGATGCAGAAGGCCAACAGCCGCAACAGGCAATGGCAGGACAGTTCTTCGTGACACTACCAACACGCAGACAACTGCTGCCCCTTGGACGGGCTCAGCAGTCCACAAGCAAGCGCCAAAGCGGGCACGACTTGAGAAGGCATCGCCTGCAGGCTGCTCAGAGTGACTGGGGAATCCGGACAAGAATATGAATTTGGATTCAAAAAGATTGGAAATTGGATGCCAAATTGAACAAAATTCGAGGCAAACCAGCCGGCCAATCAGGTGCCGGCACAGGGTGCTCTATGAGAACGAAATCAATTACCCCCCCCCCCCCCCCCCCCCCCCCCTCACCCGCGCTGCGCTGTTCAATCTGCCTGGCCGTGTGGTTTATGGCTGTAAGGACGGATGCCTGGTGGACGAGCCAACAACCAGAGAGACGTCATCTTCCACAAATCGTGCGATCGCCCCAAGCTCCCAGTCCAGATCAGACAAGTCATCCATCCCCAGACCAAGAGCCGCGATGCTGCCAAACCGATCTCCCAACGGTTCTTGCACCGCTGCTTTGTGCTTTTCGGGCTGATCTGGCTTGGTCGACTGGGCCGGTCCTGGCTGCTGCTCTGGATGATCGCCAGACTCTTGATCGCAGGCAAACGTTCGCTCGCATTGCTCTTGTGGCTGGTGCAGTGGCTGGCGCGTCAGTACTTGAAGCGCATCCTTGGTTGGCTCATACAGAGATCAACGCAGTGCACATGGGAATGTCTGTCTGTGTATCGGACTTACCAACAATGTATCGATGCCATGCACTTGCGGCAGTGAATGTCCGTTGTCAGAGACGATCGAAGGAGACTCGCCACACTCCACGCCAACATCTCCGTCAATGAGTCCGTCAGAACCATCGTCAACGATGCTGCGATCGGCGCTGTCGTCACCATCGTCGTCAGGGTCGTCAGGGTCGTTGTGCGAGGCAGCAGCAAGAGTGGTGCCATGCATGGGTTGCTTTGTGGCATCCTGAAATAGGCGGCCGGTTTGCGGCAATGCTGCCGTTTCTGCTGGCACTGGCAGATCTTGTGCTGTTGGTAATGAGCCGGGTCCTGGCGCTGCGATGCTTGTGACCAGGGGCTGCTGTCGCTGTTGTGAAGCTGGTTGTTGGCGCAAGACCTGCTGTGCTGCTCGGCGCTTGCGTGCTTGCTGAATGGCTTGAAGAGCCTCGGTCGAGTGTCCGATATTCGGAGCACGACGAAGCTCTGGCCAAGCCGCAAAGAGACGCAGCGTGCAGGACATCTGCGGCAGAGGTGCGTTGGGATTGCTGCGGAGATGTTCTCGGACAAGTGCGACTCGCTGCCTGAACTCTGCGTCTGCAACAATGCCCATGTGTGGTTGCTTTGCTCAACTCGTTGGATCGTCAAGGTTCGCTATTGGCGGGTAAGTGTCCGACCGACGTCCACGAGGCCATTGCATTCAAGACCGCAAAGCATGCCGATCCAAACGCCACAGCAGGCGAGAGAGCCTTTTGGGATCTGCGCTGCCATGCGTACTGCACGCCATTCCTGAATGCACGGGTACGTTTTCTCTGGTTCTGGATGCCCATTGCATGACCGCCATACTGCTTGATCGCCTGCTGATTGCACTGGATGGCATGGCATGGCATGGCATTCCACAGAAGGTCAAGGCCAAGCGGTTTGCCATGCGCTGCAAGCGCATGTCAGATCGCGGAAAGGCTCTGGAGGGCATCATGAAGCTGGCAGGATCGACCACTGGAAGCGCGCATCTCCTGCGTCTCAAGGCCGCTGCCACGTCTCCGCTGTCGGTCACCGACTACATCCAGAACGTGCTCGTGCCCGAGGCAGCGATGCGGCTGATTGCGCAGGACAAGGGTCTGGACATGACCAATGCGCACGATGCCGAGGCGGCACGGCAGACGATGGACGCGAGCGCATCGTTTGGAGCCTGTGTGCATGGCGATCTTGCTGCCGACGACTCGGACCCGAGCGATGTTGAACAATAGTACCTGCATTCACAATCCGGTTCATTGCGGTGGTCTATCCTGATCTGGAGGTCGGGGCAGGTCCTGCTGCATCTGGTCCTGCTGCTTCTGATGCCTCCCGTGCTTCTCTGACTTCGGCTGCTGCGTCGGCATCGCCCAGACCAAGAATGTTGCCAAGCCGCTTGGGCATGGCGAAGCCGACCTTGTTGGCCGTCTTGGTGAGCTTCTCTGATGTCGTCAGCCCAGACGTTGGCCAGTATCGCTCCATCATCTCCTGCGCAAGCGGTCAGCAGCCAGCCAAACAGACAGACAGACAGACAGACAGACATGCCTTGTGCTCGCGGCCGCTGCGCAGGTAGGACAGCAGGTTCTCGCCGTCCGTGACAAACCCACGCAGCACCTTGGGCTCGACGTCCTTGGACGCACGCATGCGGTACGTCGCCATGACCTGCTGGCGCCAGAAGAGGTTGCCGTTGAACCGCACATACTGGGGCAAGAGACGCTGTCAGTCTGTTTGCGCCTGTGCACCACACACACACACACACAAGGCCTGCCTGCCTGCCTGCTCTTGCTCACCTGCTTGGTCACCTCACGCAGAATCCCGCGGTACGTTGACAGGACCTCGGCTCGAGTTGCAGACGACATTGTGGATCTTGGAAGGCGAAGCTGGAAGCACGGGCAACTGGCAAACAACGGCTCGAGCATCGTCGGTCGAAGCAAGTGATCGGACTGGTGGGCTGGCTGCCTCGCTTTGGTCAATCAGTCGGCTGTGGATGATGCACTGGCACAAGAGAGACGCTGCTGGAATGCTCGCCATGCACTGCAGCAGCTGTGAGCGGGATGGTTGACGAGCAGCTCAAGTGCGTTGCGGCATATCTGGCCAAACCGTTTTTGAATCACCAAACGTGGTTTCCGTCTATTCACTCAGATGCCGGACGATGTTGGCGGCCCGCCAGGGCAGGCAGGCGATGCAGATGCCAGGAACCGCCAAGGCAAGAGCAGCAGCAGCAGCGGCAGCACAACGGAGAGGGACGGTCTGACCTCGCGCACGCATAGTGCCGGTGTTGGCCATGCCAACGGCGATGACGTGGACGACAGCGACCACCACGACAGCGACCATCACGACAGCGACCACCACGACAGTGATGGCAATGAGCAGCTCGACAAGGACCATGAACAGGAGAGCCGCAGCGAGCGCAAGGTCATTCATGGCATGAATCCGCAGTTCCTCATTGAAAAGATCCTGCGAGAGCGCATCTACGAGTCTGCGTACTGGAAGGAGCGGCTGTTTGCCGTGTCCTCGGAAACGCTCGTCGACCGCGCCGTGCAGCTGCAGTACATAGGCGGACAATTCAGCAACCAGCGCCCAACCGAGTTCATCTGCCTGGCCCTCAAACTGCTGCAGCTGCAGCCACAGGAAGAGATTATCGATCTGTTCCTCGCTGACGAGGATTTCAAGTACCTGACAGCACTGGCTGCTTTCTTTGTTCGTCTGACGGCAGAGAGTGTCGATGTCTACAGACGGCTGGAGCCTCTGCTTCAAGATCGACGCAAGCTGCGGCGGCGTACCACTGGTGAGTTTACCGTGATAGGAGGACTGCAGTCCAGCGCATTGGCCGTTTGCGAGGAAGGCTTGTGGCGTTGTTGGTGTTCATCCTGCATTGCACGATCATGTAACTGACACTCTCAAAATGGTCCGGGTGAACCTGCTCTGCCTGACAGCCGGCACATTCCAGATCACGTACATGGACGAGTTTGTGGATGAACTGCTGACTGCAGATCGGTCTTGCGACACCATACTGCCGCGCCTCACCAAGCGCTACATTCTTGAGGACCAGGGCGACATTGAGCCACGCGTGAGTCCGCTCGAAGACGAGCTTGATGCAATGAGCGATGCAGAGGACGGCCAGGTTGAGGCAGACCGTGGGCACGGAAATGGGGCCGGCATTCGTGCCAATGTTGCGAGTTCTGGCCAGCAGAGTCCAGGCCAAAGCAATGATCTGGGCGACGGTCGAGCCATGGATCATCGCCGCCCAAGAGATTCCCGCGAGGATTGGAGCCGCGACGACGACTCATCTCGCAAGCGCCATCGTAGCCGAAGCCATAGCCGAAGCCGATCTCGCAGCAGGGATCGCCAACGCAGCAGAGATCGCGACTCAGACGAGCTGCACCGCCGTGAAATCCGAGCAAGGCGACGCAGTCCGAGACGCAGCAGCGACAGGGACGATCGGGCTGACAGAGGCGATATGCGTCGCGGTCAAGCTCGCGACAGGAGCCACGATCGTCGCCGTGGCCGTGATGGGGATTATGAGCGTAGCCATGGCCGGGACCGCGATACAGACAGGCGGATGAGTCGCCGCGAGACAGACCTCGATCAACGCCGCAGCCGCAGCCGCAGCCGCAGCCGCAGCCGTAGCCGTAGTAGGGGTCTCGAGAGAGATTCGCACCGCAAGTCGAGCGTGGATAATCGCGCCAATGGCCAAGGCGAAGAGACGTCGAGGCGCAAGCCTGATTGGTCCCGCCGCAAGGTCGACTCGCTTTTCAAGAAGAGTACTGGAGCTGGCGAATCGAGCGGATCTGGCGGAAACAGCGGTGGCCGCGATCGCGCCCCTGCGACCAATGCTTCTCTTTCAGGTGCGGGCTCAAGCGAGTCGCTGTCGGTCGAAGAAACCAACCGCCTCCGCGCCAGTCTCGGTCTCAAGCCGTTGCAGACATAGGGCCAGAATGAATGGACCACACATGGCATTGAATTCATTGGACATCAAAAGATAATGGAAGTCTGGGTCAACAGGGAAAGGCAAGAAGAGAAAAAGAAAGGTCAAAGAGTCCTTGGCCAACTCATGCGTCACAGGACGGAGCAAATGACCCCAGCGCAGGCGGCCACGGGAATGGCCATGTCTATCACAGCGACGTGTTGTCGCCAAGGACCATGTCGGCGAGATCGTCATCAAACAAGTCGTACTCGACTTTTTCGCTGCTGCTCGACACGATCTCCAAAGGGTGCACATGCTGCATCATGGGTGGCTGCGGCTGGGCGGAAAAGGTGGAGGCACGAGCAGCAGTGGCCGCACCCGTGCTTGCCACCGTCATGGGCAGAGTCTCTCGCTTGGCCTTTGACGACTTGGACTGCTGTGGTTTTTCGTCACGACTGCGCTTCTTGAAAGGCTCAGACTTGAACACCAGCGGACGCTTGGTGCGGTGGAGCTTGTAACTGATGTCGACGATGTGCACATAAAGCAGCAATCAACTGTCAGAATCGCAATCAAAGTCGACGGCAAACAGGCCACGCAAATCCAGCACCGGCACGTACTAAAGACCGCATGCATTGCACAGCGTGTTGTTGGAATCGTCACGACGCCAAAGCGGCGTTGTTGTTGTGCTGCAGTTGAAGCACTCAATGACAGGCTCTTCGCCATCCTTCTTGGCGCCTCCAGCACGGAGCGTCTTGGGGCGGTGAACATTGTGCAGCTTGTAATACAGCCCGCAGGCATTGCATAGCAGCTCGTCTTCGGTCGATCGGCGCCAAAGCGGGGTCGACGTGACCTCACAGTTGCGGCAGATGAGCTTTTCAGAGGTAGAGCGCTGGACCGGTTTCGAAAGCACGCCAGCAAGCAGGTCTAGAGACTGCTCGTGGTGGCTGGCGGCTTGCCGCGCACCATCAAAGTCGATTGCAGAATGCACTGCCGGTGTATCGAGAGCAGCTGTTGCTTGCTTTTCTGCCGAGTGGCTGGATCGAGCCTGTGCGGAAGCGATGGGCACGGTAGATTAAAGGCAGCATCAGCCAAAGAGAAATGTCACAGGCTAATGATAAAATGCAAATGGATGGGATAAAACAGGACAAACGCACGTTGCTACTCAACGACGTCGCGTCTGCGTGTGTGGAAGAAGCCCCGGCAGTGCACGATGCGCTAAATGTGCTGCTTGGGTGCTGCAATGCCATGTAGGATGCATCGGGAAACTCGAACGCCTGCGAGCGAGCTGCCTCAGAGGGGCCAGTGGTAAAGCTGTTGCAGTCCAGCAGGCCGGAAGAGCCAAATGCACGCGACGAGAACGACAGATCGGCCGCGGGGCCGGTAGGGAAAGAGAGCATGCGGAGCGAGCCACTTGCGGAGCTGCCTGTAGAATTAGCCGAGGTGGGCGACATGAAGTGCGGCTCTTTCTTGAACGAAGGGACATCGCCGTTCATGCCTGTGGACAAGCTAGCCAGCTGGGGGCGGACAGAGGCCGACAGAAGGTCAGACGACGGCTGGAGCCAGACCGAACCGAGGCCAAGGCTGTCTGTTGATGAAATCATGGGGAACATGGACGACTGGTTGGTCTGGATGTGCGGCGGACGGGGAGCGACGCCAAGATGCTGCTGCTGCTGCTGCTGCTGTTGTTGTTGTGGTGGTGGTGGTTGCTGTTGTGGTTGTTGCTGCTGCTGCTGCTGCTGTTGCGGCTGAGAGCAATGCAGATTGCTGCCGAACGACTCAATTGACAATTGGTCCGACTGGGTGGACGGCGACGACGACGGCGGCAGCGAGCTCGGCTGCTGGAACGCGTCAAGGCTGTCGAAGAACGACTGCACGCCATCCTGGCCGATTCCATTGCAGTAGCTGCCGGTTGCAGCACCAGCCATGTTGAGAACAGACGCGCTGCTTTGGTTGCCAAAGAGCATTTCGAATGACGGAATGGTGACCGTTGCTGTTGAGAGCTCCAAACGAGTTGCCGAGGATGGAGCCTGAGAGTGCTGTTGATGAGTCAGCGACAAGGGCCGGATGCTGCTTCCAGATGACACGCGGCGAGACAGAGGCGGGTCCATAGGCCGAGACGTTGTGCTAAGAGCATGCAGGTGGTGCTGCTGTTGTTGATGCTGTTGCTGCTGCTTCTGCTGCTGCTGGTTGTACTGATAGTGCTGCATGTCCATCGAGGCGGGAGCAGACGACGAGGGCTCGGCATGGACAGCCAGAGCAGAGGCTGCCGACTGGCCCTGGTGCGTGTGCACCATCTGCACATTGCGGTCGACGGGTAGATCGAAAATGCGGTCATGCACCTGTGCAGACGGGTCCAAGAGGAGGCACGAGGCTTTGGGCGGGTTGGGATATGGTGGCTGCTGCTGGTGGAGCAGCATGTGGTGGTGGCTCTGGTGCTGCTGTAGCTGCCGAGCGCCGCGAGACAGGAGCATGGGGCGGCGATCTTCGAGGAGGTCGATCGCAGGCTCGGCAGGCAGAAGCGGGGCGGCGGCGAGGGACGTGCGCGGCGTGTAGGCCTGGGCCGCATACTGCGTCACTGGCGAGTCGAGCACCAAGTGCTGGCTGCTGTAGGTGGTTGACGAGTGAGCCGAAGGCAGTGGCGCCAGCAGGACCGACGCGGTGTGTCCGGCGTGTTGTTGCTGCGAGGCGGCGACAGGGGCAGAGGGCTTGCGCGGCAGAGCGGGTGGGGCAACGGGGGCCGCCAAGGGGACAGCCAGGACAGCCGGGGCCGCCGAGGCAGCAGCAGCAGCTGGTGGAGCAGCCGGCGGGGCGAAGCGAGAGGGGCGCACGGCGGCGGTCTTTGCGACCTTTGCGTCGTCGCGCGAGAGCCGCATCGAGGTCTCGCACGAGAGCCTGCGGAAGTCGCACTTGGCCATTTTCTTGGTGGCGACCATGGACTGGTGCAGGTGCCAGAGCCGCCACGACAGGTTCTCGAGGCGGGAGCCGTTCTCGAGCACGCCCTTGACCTTGGTGCAGACCCGCCACGAGCTGGCCAGGTCGTCGCCGTTGTCGATGTCGGCGAACGGCGCAAAGTCGTTGGCGCCTGCCGCAGCGCCCGAGGCCGACGGCTGCACCTTGAGCAGGATCGACGGCATGGGTGGTGGTGGACGGTGGTGGTGCTGGTGGTGCTGGTGGTGCTGGTGGTGGTGTGGTGGTGGTGGCTGCTTGCGGGGTGGTGGTGGCGGCGGGCGAGTGTCAGACAGCCGCAGACAGACACGCATGGGATGCTCGCCTGCTGGTACGCCAGCCGGTGCGCCAGCCGGTGCCAGCCTGTGCCAGCCGGTGGTGCTCACCTTGTGCTCGCTGGTTGTGGGTCAGAGCCTGTGTCTGCGTCTGCGTCTGGGTCCGAGCCGGCGACCTGTTCAGGCTAAAATGAGCAAGAGAAGTTGCACGCGTGGGGAGGCGCTTGGCAGTCTGGCCGTGCAGGTGGTCGTGCAGGTGGACTTACAGATGGTCTTACAGATGGGCTTGCAGGTGGTCTTGGTGGCGGTCTTGCAGCAGGTCTTGCAGCAGGCAGTCGTCGCTTTTTGGGCAGGAATGGTTTGTCCATGGGGGCTGTCAAGTGCCCGCCGGCGTCACCGGGCGTCGACGGGTCAATGGTGGCCAAGGAGCGCAGCCCGAGCCGCTGAGAATGTCCGCCGGGCGTGCACGCCTGACCGGCGCCCGTGATCCATGCGTGATCCATGCGTGATCTGTGCGTGCATCACACGGCGTCAGCCTCCATCGCTGGCCATCAGCGGACTGACTGTCCGTGTGCCACGGCCGTGTCGCGGTCGTGCCACGACAAGGTCACGCGAGCGACCGGAGAGGACCTCCGCCGCTGCCTCGGTGACTCGAGCATCTGGCAGTGGTGCCCCGTGGTGTAGCCACCCAGGTCACATGGTTTGCGTCTGGTCTTCTCCTTTGCATTGGCGGGCGTTGGCGGGCGTTGGCGGGCGTTGGCGGGCGTTGGCACACGCCTTGGCGGGCGCCTTGTGCACCTAGTGCAGATGCATCCGCTGTCCGTCTGGATGGATGGGCCCGTTGCTGCGGATCGCCTGCTGAGAAACGGCGCCAACGTGGCCGTCCCATGCAGCCAGCCGCATCTGGCCTCGACGAGGCTTTCCCAAAATTCGCCATGCCTGGCAGAGGGAGGTTCTCCTACGTCGCTGATGTCGTGCTGCTCGTATTCAACATCGCCCGCTTCACATCCACCGTCCTCTTCCTGGCCCTCTTGTGGAGCCTGGCAGAGTTCTCGGGCACGGGCAAGGCGCTGATTCTCCTCTTGGTGCTCGGTATGTGCCGCTCAGCCTGGCTGCTCCTGCTACTGGTGGTGCTACTGCTGGCACTTGTGCTGGTGCACAGGCCGCCGTTGGACTGACCAGGCTGTGATGCACTCGGACGGCACTCGGACGGCACTCGGACGGCACTTGAACTGCACTGCCCACCTGCACCCGCCAACCGCCAACCGCCAACCGCCAACCGCCAACCGCCCACCTCCTGTGCACTGTCGCACGGCACAGCCCATGTCGCCGATCGAGGCTTCTGCATTGTGAAGGGCATGCCGTATCTCAGGAACCCAACGCCACTGAACAAGACCCTGTTCACGCTGTTTGTCATTGTGGGCGGCACTCGTGCCATGCTGCTCATTCTGTATCCGTACGGCTTCAAGGAGGAGATGCTGCGCCGCAGCGTCTCGGTCATCACCGTCGTCTCGACCATCGTCAAGGTCGTGCTGCTGTTCTTTGCCTTTCTCGAGGCGCTCAACTTTTGTGGCGACCATCCGTCGTCGTCGCCTTGCGCTGCGTCTCGGTCATCAGGCAGCACAACGACAACCAACGAGCCGCTGAGCACATCCATCGGCCGCCAGGCGATCATCACCCTGGTGCTTGCATATGTGTCCGGCGTGCTCCTCTTCGTGGATCTCGTCATTGACTTTTGCTGCTGCAGATACAGCCGGCTCAAGAAGGACTACGAAGAGCAGCAGTCACAGGTTCAGGTGCACGACGAAGACTTGAGCGAGTCCTTTGAGCCATCGCGCTCGTCTGCCACGGTTACCATGGAGCCTGCCGCGGCTTCAAAGCCAGCACTATAAGCACGCAGTGCATCCACCTACAATACATTACTCTTGCCCCAGCCCTCCAACCGCGACTTGCCCGCAACGCCATGTTCCAGTCGGTCGCGCCAAAGCGCTACAGCAGCAGCTCGGTTCTGCATCAGCTGCACGAGTCGCTGCTGTACTCGCTGCGCAGTGAGCTGCTGTCGCTGCCGTTGCTTGGCGCAAGCGCAAGCGCTGGCACAGATACAGACACTGGAGCAGACACTGGCAGCACCGCAGGCACCTCATCGGCCACTCGTGGAAACTTGGCGTCGCCGGCTCAGGCGCACAGCGATATCATCCGAATGGCCTCGCTGCTGATTGCAAACTGGACCTTCTACAGACCATATCGATACGTTGCCTACCGAGCACCCCCGTCGGTCCTCGAGACCGCTTGGAAGCTTGGCACGCATGTGATGTGTGTCCAAGCAGTGTCGCATGCGCAGTCGCTTGCCAACGAACTGGCTCGGTCTGCGCCGATGCCGGCGCATCCCTCCGGCTCGTCGGCTGCCTTGAACTACACCTTCAGCAGCCATTCGTCCGCCTCGCAAGCGGCTGCCATAGCCGCAGAGGCTGTCAAGACTGCGCTGCAGTCTCTCTCGCGGTTCATGCTGCGCATGGCAAGCACGCAGGGAACAAAGCAGGTATGCCCCCCTTTGGTCCGCGTAGATCAAGCGTCCTTGGATCTGGGCTGCAACGGCTTGCGAATGCACTCCTCGCTCGATGCTGATCCTGGTATTCTGTCCAGAACATCACCTTGCTGGTCGAGGCATCGCTGTTCGGCATCCGCCTAGGGACAATCAGGACGGCCTATGAGCGCATCGAGAGGTTGGCACCGCACCGCACCGCATCTGCTTCTGCATCGGCAATCACAACCGCGTCACCACTTACTTGCATTCGCCTTGACCGTCTTCGCCAGTCTTGTGTCTCTGCATCCATTCAACGAGCACTCACTTCTCGTTGGATTCGCCGGGCTGCTCTGCTTCCTGATGTGGAAACAGGAACAGACGACGCCAGAAAACTCGCGTTACTTCCGCCTTGCTCAGCAGCACTTGGAACAGTCCCTTGCAATCAACGCCTCGCAAGACATTTTCGTTCACCTCTTGGCCGATGTAGGTTGGCATGGCAATGCTCACTTGTAATTGTTTTGCTCTCATTGAAATGCCCGGCTAACTTGACCGCTCCATCCTGATCCTGATCCTTGACAGATACACGTGTCTGCTGGCAATCTTGACGAGACGCGCGCCATCTTGCTGGACTATGAACGTCTGTATCCAGGCAATCCAATCGCCTATCAGAGACGACTCAGACACCTCCGAGACTATCCTCGTGAGACGGATGCCAACAATAGCGACGACCGCGAGACGCGTTCCAGAACCCAGCGCAATCGTGATGTTGATGACAAGGACAATGTCGATGCCGATGATCTGCAGGATGAGGCGCAACAGACCGTCCAGGAATGGGTGCCTCTTGCAGAGAAGCTGCTTTCGCTAGACCCTCTCGCTGAGGAGCAATCTGCACTCGTACCGCTCATCAAACATTACAGCTCAATTGGGGGTATGTATCCGCCTGCAGATTCGAGCAGGTCCTGCACTGGTGCACAAGGCTGTGCCCGACTGGTAAACAAACAATGTCTAACAGTCAGCCCATACATCTTTAGCGCGAGATGACGTTGTGCGAGTCATTGCTGATCGACTCGATTACGCAACGGGCGACACTTGGCTGTGGAAAGAGCTGGTCGAGCACCTTGACATCACCCCGTACGTTGTTCTCATCACTCTAATGCAAACAGACTAGGCCACCTGCTAAATTGTGTCCTGATTGCCTGCCATCTGCAACGAGCAGATCAACAACCGCACAGTGGGCCGACCGTCGCTACTGGTGGCCATCGGTGCACTTTGGTGTGGACCATGTGCCCACGGGTCGCATTGCGCTGACAGAGTTTCAAAGCAAGTGCTGGATCTGCGACCGCGTCTTGTGTTGTGGATGGCTCGTGCTTACATGCGCCATAATGGCTGGTCGATGGGCTGCTTCCAGGCCATCGTCTCTACCAGTACATTGTCGCGTATCGCGCGCTGGATCTCAACACGCACGATAGCCACTCTGCGTTCAACTGGTCGCTCGGCTTTCCGTTTGGCCTGGCAAAGGCACAGAAGCTCTTGCTGAAAAAGCACAAAGTCTCTGTGGCCATGTTTGTCGGTAAAGGCAGTCATGGCGCACCAGACATGGGCGTGCCGATATCGGACGATGAGCCTGTCCAAGCACGCGAAGAGTCACCATCGCCACCTCCGCCGCCAGTCTCTGAAACGGCTTCCGCGTCAAGAAAACCAAAGAAGCGACGACAGGAACCCAACTCTGGTTTCGTCGTTGTCAAGATCGAGGAGGGAGAGGGGGAAGGCGAGCGGCAGAGCCGCCGTGCCGTGCGCCGCCGACTCGATCATTAAAATGCCACTTTACTCTGTAAATTGGACACGCCTTGGCCGTTTGTCATTGCCTACCCGAATGCTGTCCATACCGCCATCATCTGCACTGTCTTGGTATCCTCGCTTGCCATGTGCTGTTTGTGCATGCACGCCATCATCCAATGTCCGCTGCACGGCTTGTATGGAGCGATCTGGTGTCAGCTTTGGCGGCCGTGTCTTGTCCTTGGACACGCGCCGATTCGTCAGAGGCTGGATTGTGTCGCTGTACACGTCGGCATCGTGGCCAGTCAGCACCAGCGGCAACGGGACGGATAACGTTGGCTGGCTGGACCATGTCTGCTGCTCCTGTGTGTGGCTTGAAGCAAGAGGGATGAGTCGGACGTCTTTGAGAAGCCGCTGGATCTTGGCGTCTTCGGCATCTGGCGCACGCGAACGGTTAGGGATGCCTCCTTCGGCAGCTGCATGGCGCGACATCAGGCCAAGCCAGACCAAGCCACGTGGATGGGACGGTGTCCATGTGCATTCTTTGTCAGATCGGCCTAGTGGCATGCATACAGCAAGCATATGACAAGTACAACAAATGGCATTTTTGGACTTGCTTGCTGGTGCTTTGCTTGCGAGCATGTCCTCTTCGACTGTGCCGCGAATGACAAGAGACTCGACAAACACGGGCCGAGTGCATCCAATGCGGTGTGCGCGTTTGATGGCCTGTCGCTCCATGTCAGACTGCCATATAGGCGAGACGAAATAGACGCGCGACTGTTCAGCCGATGATGTTGAACAGCAGCATCAGAACATGGTCCACCAGCTTGCGCTTGAGCAGAGATGGGCGAGAAACCCGTGCATGTGCGCAGCATCACAATCACGTACAGCAGATGACAGATCGATGCCCCATGCCGAAATTTTGGCGTCCATGATCATCGCATGGATGTTGCTGGCCGTGTTGAACGTGGTGATGTTCTTGGATCGCTCCTTGATCTTCATCAGAGAGTGGAAGAGTAAACACCGGATGCCAGCCACCTGGCACAGTTTGTGCAGGTAGTCTATATCGTTGTGGGTTTGCACATACACCAGCATCTTTTCGCCCAGCCTCTTGGTCTTGGTCATCTGTGGGTCCGTTCAGGTTGTACGCATTCAAACATGGGCATGAGTGTGGCTTGCGATGAGTGCAATCGATTGGCATGATTACCTGCTCGAGAAGATACGCCCACTTGGCGCTCAGTGCGCCAACGATATGCGACGCTTCCATGGCTGTGGTCGAAAACAGCACATCCTGCCTTGTTTCTGCGGCTTGCTGCGAGTCCGCACAAATCCCACCTGAGCTGTTGCCTTCTTCGTGCGACTGGCCGTGGCTGTTTTGGCTCGAGAGTATGGATCCACCTGCAATGTGGTCGCTTGGACGCGTCTCTGCCTGATCGATTGCAGACAGTGGCAACGATCCGGCATTGCGTCCAACGTCCGCGGCTGCCCGTTCTGCATCTGAGACCGCCTGCTCAGGGCTTGCGCTGTGGCACTGTGACGCATAGCGTGCTCGAAACATTTGGATCGTGCTCCATGAGACGGGCTGCAATCCTTTGTGTGCACCCACATCCAGATGGAATGCGTCGGTCTGCCACGGGATCCCGTGAGGCCTAAAGCCAGTGGCCAGAAATGGCGCTTCACTCAGCTGCGCCAATCCATGCCACTGCGGATGCGACAGGAGCTGCTCAAATGTCTCGCGTATCTGCACAAGAAGCTTCATGTCGGCCGGCGAGTACTTGGCGTCGGGTTGCTTTGCCAAGGCTTTCTCGAGGTTGCTGTTTGCCTCTTGGATCGTTGCCATGAACTCGGTACCACCGAACCATTGGCAGGATGCGAGAACGTTGCTCACTGCCTGGCGAAGTGGCTTGACATTGCTCTTGTGGAAAAAGTAGTCTTGGTCTTCTCGTTCCGAGAGCACGGCGTTGAGGCCAATCAGCCCAAGCAGCGCATTATATGCCAGCTTTTGTAGCTCGTTAAAGTCGAGAACAACTGTCGCGACTGTCAGCGGAGGCACTGCATTGATGGCCAGTTGGCTGTCAGATCGAGTCGAGAATGCTCGAACCGCGCTGCTGCAGGCTTACACTGAACATCACACACGACATCCTCGTGGCGATTCCGAACCATGATCCGCCCCATGATGTTGCCAAGAACCTCGTAGCGAAGCGCGACAGGACAGGATTGCAGGATATGCTTGAGAAGACCTGGATGAACCATCTGTAAATGCGCCATCCTGAAACAAGAACGACAAGAACTGACCTCGGTTCGAGGAAAACGGCTCAATGCCCAGATACTCGGTCAGAATCGCACCCAGCTTATCCACATCGTTTCGCTCCACCGTCGCCGAAAAGTGATTGACGCTGTTTTGCATCGGCGTTCCTGTCGTCCATCGACCCAGGCGTTAGATCCTTGTGCTGTGCCTGGACTGCATGGGCATGTATGTGTGTCCATGATTGCAACAGACTTGCCAGTGCATATCCACCGATGGTCACACTCGAGTTGATGTGCCATGTCGATCTGCAGCGTGGTTTCTGCCACGCCTGCTTTGGCCAAGGTGTGCCCTTCGTCGACAATGAGTCGCAGCCATCGGACCTGGAGCAAAGGCGATACGCGCAGTGTTTTGGAGCGCGGACAAGCACACACTACTGTTCTCGTGTTTCCTTGGTACGGGCAGACGCATTTGCGTTGCACGCCAAACTGCCACATTACTTTGCCTCGCTTATGCTCCAAGCCAAAGCGCGAGTGCGAGATGATGACCAGATCCAGCTTGGCGAGCTGATGTGCGTCGGGTATGGCAGTGCCGCTGTTGGGCACGACAATGTACTCGAGCACATTGTCACCGACATGCTACACTCATGTCAGCGGGCTGCCTTTGAAATGGATGCCGAGAAGAGACCGCACGAGTGTCAGTGTACCTTGTTGATTTCGCTTCTCCACTGGTCGACCAGTGTGTCTGGGACAACCACCAGAGTGGCCGACGACAGTAACACAGCAATGGGCTGGTTGGGTCCATTCGAACCTGACGTGGGATCAGATGCAGCGACGGTCGTTGTTGGGCTGCTCAGTGGATGCTGCCGCTGCGAATTTGGCGATGGTGGGTGCAGCATGTACCAGGGCGTCGTGTATTTCACGCAATCGGGGAACGCGAGGCCGAGGTTGCGGATGGACACGCCATGTGTGGCTAGCACCAAGGCAGCGCGTTCCTTCAGCGGCATGTCGCGTGTGGCGCATGGATACACTTGACGTCCAGGTGGTGGCTGGCTCTGATACTGGCGTGTGGCGACAATAAGAGCCAGACAGAGAATGGTCTTTCCGGTGCCCATCTCTTCGCAAATGATGCCGCCTGCAGTGTCTGCATATGTGCCGCCTGGCTGAATGTGAGGCGGCTGCCATCGATGCACATATCCAGTCCGCAGATCCAGCCACGTTGCTAAGGGGCCGCGAGTATCGAGTGGAAGCATCCAAGGCGACGCAGTCCTTTGCGGCAATAGCTCTCTCTGCAAGAGCTTCCACAGCGATCGGCGCTGGTACTTGAACAGGGCCGTTTTCATCCCGTCCATGGGCGACTCGGACTGAGCAGCTGCCAGCACCTCTTGCGGATCCAGAACGCTGCATGTGGTGCTGTGATCGTCTCTGGCTGCCTTAAAATGGGATGGATTCGGCGAGTCCAGGGTCTGGTAAAGGCGTGCAAGATGCATGCCTGGATCCATGAAGCGCACAATACGTCGCGGGGCATCGTCCATGCCAACGTCGTCCATGCCAATGTCGTCGCTTCCAACGCGTCCGCTAGTGCAGCTAGAGCGTGACTGCGAGGGAAAGGAGCTGTACATGGCTGGCAGAAGCACCGACCAAGCATCCAGGATCCGTTCTGTCGACATTCTCTGTCCAGGCACCTTGAGTGCCATGGAAGTGCGTGAGCTTGGCGGGTCATCGACGATGCCAATGCGCCACGTATCTGGTGCTGCTGCCGTCATGGGTTGTGCCACAATGAGCCCGCATTCGGCCAGGGTGTGCATTGCCTCGATTATCGCATTGCTGCTGCTGTTGCTGCCGCCGTTGTTGTTGTCGCTGCCGCTGCTGTTGTCGCTCTTGTTGCCACCACTTGCTTGTGCGCTTGCACACGGGCTGGATGCAACCAGAAAGCCGAGTGTCGCTGGCATACCGGTTTCCGGCGATTCGTTGAGATCTCTTTGTCATGCCAAGCTGCTTGCGGTTTGGTCGGCAGTCTGGCTGGCAGTCTGGCTGGCAGTCTGCGTGGCAGTCAACACCTGCATCAGCCATCGGCCGTGCGCTCAACGCCAAGCATGCCATCTGCACAAGCATCCATCTGCAGAGGCGGCCCATGTCCAGACCAGCAAGCCAGACATCGTCGTCGCCGTCATCGTCGTCGCCTTCCAAGCCGTCCTCCAACGTCGAGTTTCTGTATGGCGCAAACGTGGTGGTTCCGGCTCTCGAGCACGGACGGCGGCGGTTTGTGCGGCTGTACATCAAGGAAGACGAGCGCTTTGGCCGTCTGCGCATGCGCGGAGATGGAGAGGCTGTCTTGTCAGGCAGGATAGCTGCTGGTGTCAACCTTTCGTCCATCGAGCATGAAAACAGGTTCGTTGACCAACGGCAGTGCCTGATCGTCTGGCGCACATGGTGTTGATACCGGTGCTCAGCGGGCTGACTGCAGGACTTGGATTCGGCTGCTGGGTCGGCCGGCCATGATGGCCATCGCTGCCTGCTTGACAGAGGGCTGATGGATCTGGCCGTGTCACTGGCCAACGGACGCGAAGTTCCCGTCAAAGAAGCACCGACAAGCCAACTGGACAGACTCTCGGGCGGCAGACCACACCAAGGCATGGTGCTGGCCACGCTACCCCCGAGAGTGCTTGGCCTGACGCATCTCGGCAACTGCGATCTGGACGGTGTTGACGGCCAGGTTGACGAAGCCGAGCACGCGACAGAGACGCTTGGCCGCAGGTATGAGATTGGCACCACGTCAGGCAACCACAAGAGGATGCGTGTTTTGGGGTCTCGCAGATACCCTGTCTGGCTCAGTAAGTGTGCAGTCATGGATGGGAGAATGCTCGCTGATGGATGGATGGATGGATGGATGGATGGATGGATGGATGGATGGATGGATGGATGGATGGATGGATGGATGGATGGATGGATGGATGGATGGATGGATGGATGGATGGATGGATGAGTGGATGAGTGGTTTGACACTCGATGCTCCGTGCGACAGTGTTGGATCAGATTGTGGATCCGCAAAATCTAGGTGCCATTCTGCGATCGGCGTACTTTTTTGGTATAGACGGCGTCGTTGTCACTGAGCGCGAGTCTGCCCCGTTCAGTCCAGTGTCCTCCAAAGCCAGTGCTGGAGCCATGGAGGCCATGGACTTGTACTCGGCAGCCAATGTGACCAAGTTTCTTCAGGTTCGCGCTGCAGAGTGTCTGCACATGGCTCCAATAGTGGGCGTATGCCATCTGTCCATTGCCTGCTAACATGCTCTGTTGCCATGTGCAGGAGTCCGCCTTGAATGGATGGCAGATCCTCGGAACAGACATCAACGCGCGGCAGCGCGACTGCGTGCATTTGGATCTGGTCAAGTACCTTCCAGACACACTAAGCGAGGAGTCTGACTCGTCAGCCTTGGCGTCGCCAACATCAGACACTTTGCAACAAGACCGTGGCAGCCCATCCAGCAGTCGGCCGCACATACTGCGCATTGGCAATGCACCAACCATTCTTGTGTTGGGTAACGAGGGGCGAGGCATGCGCCAGTCCGTGTCTCGCCAATGTCATGCCCACGTGCTCATCAGGCAAGGCGTGGAGAGGCGAGACGATGGACGCAGCCGCCTCGATTCTCTCAACGTGAGCGTCGCGGCGGGGATCCTGCTCCACGAGCTCCTTATCAATACATGAAGTGGGGGATTCATTGCACAAAAGACTTGATGTCACGGATCGTTGTGTAGTGCACGCCATTGCTCCGAGCGTGGCGCGGTCTTGGTATGAGAATGGTCCACCAGGGACTGAGCGTGTGGCACGATCGTGGTCAGTGGCTGGACATGCCAGCATCGACATACAAACGTGTCCAGCCAGCAGGCTTCTTACTATTGTGGCGTTAGATTGAAAAAGTCTTGAAAGTTGCGCACAGTTCCCAGATCGTAGTCGTTAAAGTACGACTGTTTACAGGAGCAGCAGGTGGCATGTTAGTCTGGTATGCATCGGACACGCCACATGACAAGCACAATCAACTTGCTTCGCCGTTCATGCTGGACGAGAGCCGTGCATTTAAACTGCCGTAGTACTCGATTGTGTTTTGTCCACTGGCAATCAGCCATGTATGCCAGACGGCCATGGATCCGATCAGAGGGGCAACGGCTGCAGCAATGAGAAACGCAAAGATGAACCACGCTTCCAGCTCGGGAGGAACACTCGATGTCTGTCGGACAATGCATATCAGATCCAGGAGCAATCCATAGTCGAAAGAGGATGGCCGTCACATCTCCATGTCCATATCATGTCCAGACCATGTCCAGCCACTGCACATGGTGAAAGCAGCCTAACCTGAAGCATGAAAACGCGCCATGCATTCGGCGCAGACAGCAAGACAAAGTATGTCGCTGCCACGGTCAGATAGACGAGAAAGAGGTAAAAGTAGCGGTGATTATGCAAGCCAACACAGTTGTGGATCCACTATGTACGGACGATCGTCAATAAGCAAGCAAGTGACGGCAAGGCAAATGGCAATGGCAGTTTCTTACAGGGCAGTGGTGGTCCATCTTCATCACACATCTGCGCAGACATGCCATTCAGCCGTCAGTGCATCCTCGCGCTGGAAAACGGCAGGCCACTTGCGTTACCTCTTGCAGACACTGCAGTGATGAGCGCGAGGCGGCTTGGGCAGTAGACCTGTAAACAGCAGGCTGTTAGTCTGTCCAGGCGACTTGGCTGTGCATTCCACGAGGATGGACGAACACTTTGTGCACTGGCGCATCTTGCTTGGCATCTCGCCTGCATCCCTCCAACGTCAAACGACTCGGCAGACGGCGACGGCTGCGATTGCTCTTCCTGTTCGCTCACGCTCGGTCAGCGAGCACAGCCTGATCCAGCGCTGCCGTTGAGCATGCCCCCACCTCGTCGCCCAGCAGCTGCTCAATCAGACCAGCGTGCGTGCGGCCAGGGTCTGTCAAGACTGCGGCAGCATAGTGAAAGGCGATGCACACGAGCAGGTAGACTGCAAAGGCGACGTTGAGCATCCGCAGCAGCGTCCTTGTGGCTGGCTCTTTCAGGCCGGCATCGAGGTCTTGCGACGAGAGCGACGGGAACCAGGCTGGCAGGGTCACTGTGAAGTAGACGTAGGCAGCGCAGCCAATGAGCGAGAAGGCGACCACGATGAGCGCAGGCCCGATGCCGTAGGCACACAGGTTGAACGACTTGTTCAAGAGCCGCAGGACAGTGCTGCAGTCTTTGAAGAGGATCTTCATGGCTGGCTTTGAGATGATTGTGCAAGGTCGACAAAGTGCAAGTGTTGATGCGATTGATTGTTTAGGACAGGGATGTGAGATGGAAAGACGGTGGGTAATCGGGATTAAGAAGGCTCGCCCGGAGAGAGAAGATGCTGGGATGCGGGGGATCAAGTGTGCAACAGACAGAGGGCCTTACGCCTTCTTGCCGTACATGGTCTTGATCTGAGGCATGTAGCGCTTGTTGATGTCGGCACGCTTGAGCTTCTGTGCGGCGGTGAGCATGTCGTTTTGGGGAGTCCACTCGTCGGCAATCAGAGTGATGGCACCAAGGATCTCGGCACCCTTGAAGCCCGAAGCCACACCGTTTGCCTTGATGCCGGCATAGACGCGAGCGTTGACCTCGGGATTGGCGCAAAGCTCCGCATAGTCCACCTCTGGGCCATCGGCCTTGGCGAGACCAAGCTCGACAGCAATGGCACGGATCTCCTTCTCGACGGGGAGAATCAGACCAACAGCGTAGGCCTCGAGGGGGTCGGCGTAGACGCAAATGTTGGTGACAAGGGGCGACGTCTTGTACTGGGCCTCGAGCTTCTCAATGGCAATGTACTCGCCGTTGGAGAGCTTGACCAGGTTCTTCTTGCGGTCAATGATGGCAAGAGATCCGTCGGGGAGCCACTCGCCAATGTCACCGGTCATGAGCCAGCCGTCAGCAGTGAGCGCCTCGGCAGTGGCCTGGGGCTGCTTGAAGTAGCCCGCCATGATCGCGCCGCCGGTAGCCCAGATCTCACCGCGGGGGTTGACGCCAGGCTCGGTGGGGTAGGGGGTGTAGGCGGTGTCGGGAACAGACACGAGCTTGATGGGGCCGCAGGGGAAGGGAGCGCCGACAACACCGGTGGCGCCCACGTCTTCGGGGGTCTGAATGGCGAGGGTGCCGCAGGTCTCGGTCATGCCGTAGCCCTGGACGATCGTGCAGACACAGACGGTCATGAACTTTTGGGTCTCGGCGGGCATGGGGGCACCGCCAGAGAGGGCCATCTTGATGCGGCCGCCGGTCTGCTGCTGCACAGCCTTGAAGACGAGGTTGTCAATGAACTTGCCCGACAGGCCCATGTTGATGAGCGACCACTTGAGGTTGAAGGCAAAGTCAAAGACGGCGCGCTTGGAGGGCTTGAGCTCGTTGACCTTGGACATGACGCCCTTGCGGATCGTCTCCCAGACGGCGGGAACACCGCAAAGCAGGGTGGGGGACAGCTCGCGGATGTCACCCTTGCAGTTGCGGACAGACGAGTCGGAGAGAGTGCGGGGGCTGCCGTAACCAATGGAGAAGCCGTGGAACATGGCAAAGTTCTCGACCGTGAACTCGAGCACGTGGGCAAGAGGCAGGTAGGCGAGGTAGTAGTCGTTGCCGTCAAAGACCTTGCCGTAGATACGCTCGGCACTTGCAACTGTCAAAGAGGCAGACACAGACGGGGTGAGTGCATGGTCCAAGATTGCGCACGGGGAGGCCGCCGCCATTCACGATCGCGTCTGTCACGAGTGCAGCGCGTCCCAGCAGACTGGCGATCACGGAGGCAGTGACAGAGGCAATGGCAGAGGCAGTGGCAGAGGCCGAAAAGGTGAGCGACGATGCACGTACCAGCAGCGACAATGTTTCTGTGCTTGAGCATGACACCCTTGGGCGTGCCAGTCGAGCCCGAGGTGTACATGATGCAGCAGAGATCCTCGGGCGACGGGGGGACGGGGGCGACGGGGTTCTTGGCGCCCAGCGTGCGGAGGTCCTCGAGGGTGATGAGGTTGAGGTGGGGGTGGGCAGCCTTGACGGCATTGACGGCCTCCTCCGAGGCCTTGCCGTTGTAGATGATGTTCTTGAGCGTGGGAACCAAGCCGCCAATCTTCTTGACCATGGGCAGGAGATCGGCCTGGGTGAAGAGAGTGGTGACCTCGCCCTCGTTGAGCGAGTACGAGAGACCCTCCTCGCCGAGCGTGTCGTATGCGGTTGTGATGAGCATGTTCTGCGAGTAGCAGCCCTGGGCGACCAGCATCCAGTCGCGGCTGGAGCAGCAGCAGCAGCAGCATTGTCAGGCGACGGTGGCGAGAGATGGACGCGCGCGGATATGGAAAACGCGGGCAAGGCGGCGGCGGCGGCGGGCACGAGAAGAATGTGGCGGCGGCGGCGGCGGCGGGACGGCACGGAGATATCGTTAGCCAGCCGGTCAGGCGAGCGGGCATTCGTTCTGGGCAGCGACTGAGCAGGCCTGTGGATGCAGCAGCTCGTGTGACGCAGTGGCAGACGGACGAGGCCCGCCGACCAGCGACACTCACGCACCGCACCGCACATTGGCATGCATGCCATGAATGCATGGCGGCATGGCATCCACGGTGGCGTCCATGGTGGCATGGCATGGATCCACGACGGCATCCACGGCGGCATCCACGGCCACATCCATGGCCGCATTGCTGCGCGAGGGATGGCGTGGGATGGCAGGCGGAGGATGGCTGCCAGCGAGAGTGCCAGGGGAGGGTGCCGCCACAGGCCAGCGAATGCCGCCATAGGCCAACTCACAGCGGGGCAAGGCATGGCAAGGCGTGCTCACCTGGTCGACGCAAAGAGCGTCACCTTGTCCTGCACGCCCAGGCCGAGCTTGCGGAGACCGGCGCCGATCTGGGCAGCGGTGGCAAAGGCGTCCTTGTAGGTGATCCACGAGTAGCCGGACAGCTCAAAGTACTT
The DNA here is from genome assembly GCA_025526915.1 of Entophlyctis helioformis. Lineage (NCBI taxonomy): Eukaryota > Fungi > Chytridiomycota > Chytridiomycetes > Chytridiales > Chytriomycetaceae > Entophlyctis > Entophlyctis helioformis. The sequence continues at coordinate 36,349 of JAHLKH010000121.1, read as the reverse complement.
CCAGACCTTCTTCTCGGTGGTCTCGACGCCGCCGACGACCTTGGTGACCATCTTCTCCTCCTCGACCATGCGCAGCAGCTCGCGGGTGCCAAACAGCTTGTGCGACGGCTTGAAGGTCTCGGCGCCGTGCTTGAGGATGTCGTAGAGCGTGCGCACGTTGGGATGCGGCTGCAGGTAGTCGCTGGTGGGCTCGAGCACCGAGCGGCGGGGCACGCCGTGGTAGCGGCCCTCGCTGTCGGGCTGCGGGACGGCGGTGGCCAGCGAGGCGCTCGAGGCACCGGGCGCGGGCGCAGGCGCACCGGGCGTGCTGACGGGAACGGACTTTTTCATGTTGGCGGCTGAGGGGTCGGTGGTGTGGGTTCGGGAGGAAGCGTTGGCGTCTTCGATGGAAACGGTGCGGCCAAGCAGGGTCTTGAGCAGGAACGCCGGCAGCAGCACGGCGGTGACGAGCCAGACGGTGACGTCCCACGGGGACACGGGCGACGAAGACATGGGCGGCGGCGGCGGCGGCGGCAGCAGCGGTAGGAGCGGTAGGAGCGACGGTGCGGGCAAAGAAGATACGGGCGGCGACAGGCGAGCACGCAGCAGGCAGAAGCAGCAGACGAGGGCAACACGAGCAAAATGCGACAGGCACAGATCAGGGCAGGAGGCTGATCAGTCGGCCCGCAAACAAGTGCGAAAACAGCGTGTGTGTGTGTGTGTGTGTGTGTGTGGTGTGCAGCACAGCGCAGCGCAGTGCGGTGCCACGACGGTGCACCGCGGCCCGGTGCGATGCAATGCGATGCACGGACTGGCTGGCCAGGCGAACAATGGCAAGCACACGCACGGCAAGCACACGCACGGCACTCTGACAGACGAGACAACCAGACAGACGAGCATACCGAGTCTAAATGTCAGTGGAGACAAGGTCAGGTGGGCTGCCCGCCCCTCTTTAAGTACGCGCGGGCCGCCGAGCACCCGCAACCACCCGCAACCACCGGCCGCGCAGCCGCCACGCCGAGCGAATTTTGCTTGCGCCCCCCAAGCCCGTCCTGCGGGGCACTCGCCCAGGCCTCAATTTTGCATTCGCCGCAGTGACTGACGCGGACGTATGTTTGTTCAGGCACACAAACGCCTTGACTGTTTGTGCGTGCGTGGGTCTGTTGGTGCGTGTTTGTCCGTGTGCGTGGGCGTGGGCGTGGGCGTGCGTCTGGTTGCGCATGCGCATGCCCACATGCCCACATGCCCACATGCCTGTCACATGCCTCTTGTCGTACGCCACACGTCGCATGCCATTCCGTCGGTCTGTTCCGTCGGTCCATTCCGTCGTCCAGTCTGCAGTCCTGCACGCCGATTGCGTGCCAATGGCGGAGTTTAGGCCAAACGGTGGAGTGGTGGCACTGGCCGTTCATCTCGCGGCGGCTGGTACGGTTCGCTCTCTTGCCAACAGCCGCGACCACTGCGACCATGTCGGACCCTGTCCATCCGTTTCAGCTGCAGCGCATGCGTCTGCGCAGCACCACCAGCAGTAACACCAGTAGTACCACTACCAGTACCACCACCACCGCCAAGCAGGAGCCGCCGCCTGCCTTGCAAGCTGCCGTGGCCACCCCGCCAGCCGCACCAGCTCCCATTGCCCCGGCCGCAGCCTGTGCCGCAGATCCAGACGCGGGCGGCCCGGCAGTGGACGCATCAGTTGCGGCAGCAACTGCACCAGTCGCACCAGTCGCTCCAGTGCCAGAGCCGCCAGCAGCATCGGCTCCCCCAGCGGCTGTGCCATTGTCGGCTCCGCCCACCAACGGCCGCAAGCGCCTGTCGCTCATCCGTGCGCACCACCAGCGGTCGCGCACCAACAGCAGCGAGTCGGTGCAGCAGGCGGGCGGTGCCACCACCACTCAGGCCGCGCTATCCTCTCCTGCAGACGCTCTAGGCAAGGCGAATGCACTTGCCGACGATGATCCAGCCAGAGATCCAGCCAGGGATCCAGCCCGTCCATCCGCCAGCCTAACGAATGCCGCTCTCGTCGGCGGCGGCTCCAGCCAAGTCATTCCGTTTGGCTCGTGGGCCGCCAGAGACGCTCGCTCGAGGCAGGCGTCGATCGATCCGGCCGATGGGCTGGCCCTGGCGCCATCTGCCCAAGGTTCTGTCCAAGGATCTGCCCAAGACTCTGTCCAGCAGCCTGCAATGTCTGCTCCGCCTTCGCTGGTCGCTGCCGCTGCACAAACGACAGCAACGGATGCGTCCAAGAACGCCCTCGATCTGTTTGCCAGCGACGCCCTGCTCTTTCTCGAGAACATGCCTGCCAAGCCTGCGTTTATGCCCCTGCCTGCTGCTGCACCTGCTGCCCACAGCACTGCCAGCACGCTCCAGGTACGCCCTGCCGCTTATCCTTGATGGCTGTCCATGCCAGACCTCGGCCGTCGTCTGAACCTCTTTGCCCTGCCTGCCCTCCCACATTGCACAAAGGACGACCCGCACTTTCACCCCACGCCTGTGACGGCTCGACCGTTGTCCGACGCCAACTCCGCCAAGCTCCGCGCTGTCCGTCCAACGGCTCGTGTCTCCGACAGCGACGGCACTGCCTCCGCGACAAGCTCCGCGGCCCACGCGCCGGACAACGTTGGCGTCGACGGGGGCGTCGACGGGGGCTCAGACAGCGATGACCAGTACGAAGACTTGGACGACAGCCGTGACGAAGCCCAGAAGCAGCCGTCTCGTCGGTGGTCAAACACGCCTTCTCAGTATGCTCGTCGACGCTCGCGCCTGCCGATCCAGACCCAGCGCTATCGGCTCAGCACCGCTGCATCCTCGCACTCCCGTCCCTTGTCAGCCTTTTATGCCTTTGCTGCGGCAACAGCCAATGCTGGCGGCATGCGCCCCCCACCATCCACGCACGCAAAGGCAAAGGCGCCTCGGCCAAAGAGCATCGTTACCATGACGTCATTGCCCAGCATGGGCTTTGCCGAAGCAACCACCTCGACGCCAGTCTCGCCCGCTTCACCCCCGCCTCATTCTTCGTCTGTTGTCGTTCGGATGAATACTGCCGGCGACTGGCAGGCATCGCGCAGCACGAGCAGCACGGTTCGGAGCGCCATTGCTGTCGCGCGGCATCTGGGAGCCACGGCGTCAGCATCCATCTCTTTGGCCGACGCGCTCGTGTCTCGCAATCCCGACGACGCCAGCCAGGAGCAGCTGGCCGTCCTGGCCCATCTGCGCGATAACATTGACGGCCTCTTGCTCTCGTTGCATCGCATCGAATGCTCCTGGCTGAGCTCCATGACGGCAGACGAGTTATTCGCTTATGGGCTCCACACGGCTCCGCGTCGTGTCGGCCGCGCAAGCTTCGGCTCTCTCGCAACCATCGAGGGCACGCTCCCGTCATTCCACCTCGCTGACCTGAGCCACGTCGCAGATGAGCAGCCGTCACAGCAGCAATGGTATCTGGACACGCCGTCCCTGGCGCTGTCAACGCGGCCATCGTTTCTGATTGCGTCTGGCCGACCCTGGGTGCCGACTGCAAGCTCGTCTGAAGGCGGCACGATCGAGTACGCTCACGCTGCTGGCCCCTCGCGGCTGACCATTGTACGCGACGATGGCAGCATTCCAGGCAGCTCGCACCAAGAGGATGCGCTCGATGCGGGTCGTCTGGGCGATCACGGAGCCGCGCACGTGCATTCCAGGCAGGATGGCATCGAACATGGCCACTCGTCGGATAAGGATGACAGTGACGACGACAATCTGCAACTCCGTCCCCTTGTCCAGGTTGTGCCGCGGCGGACTGCGCAGGCTGGTCTCGAGCGCAGCATGACCATGTCGTCCATGCGTCCTGGTGGCTTGAGCGAGTTGATGATGAACTACTCGCAGCTGGTCGGCAGGATGGATGCTCCGCGTCTTGTTGAGCAGCGCGCCACGCTCAAACCCAAGCTCGACGATGCTGCTGGAGGCTTGACCGACCAAAAGGAAGGCAATTCCAGCGGTGGATCGCCTAGCCTTGGAAGCGGCCTCGCTACGCATTCCTCACAGCGCAGCGACGAGCCCATTGTTCTGTCGAGTCGGCCTCCTCTCGAGCGCAGACTTGATGACGACGATCCGCTCAAGGTGTTTCCGACTGCTGCAGCCGACTCTGAGAGCGCGCAGCCTTTGGCGTCTCGGCAGCGGCAGCTCTCTGCCAACTTCCGGATGGGCCTTGGCCTTGCACCACCGGCGAATGATTCTCTGCCCGCTGCTGGTGTCGGGCAAGGATCGGCGTCGGCATCGCCAGCCAACACGCCCCGCTTCCGTCTTGGACGCTTTGTAAAGGCCGTCTCGTCGGCGACGCGTCGCAGCCTGGTTCGCGGAAGTTCGGCGTCGGGCTCGGGCTCGGGCTCGGGCTCGCCATCCCCGCGCAGCTCGAGAGGGGCCGTTGGTGCAAGATTGTCTGCAAATGGCATGCAAGGATCGTCTGCAAAAGGCCGCCAGTCTGACGATTTTGACGAGCTGGATCGCTTGTTGGACCGTATGAGTCGTTTGGACAAGACAGACGACCAAGCGTTTGTGCGGGCTCCCCGACGAACCCCGTTGCACCTGAGCAGCATTGATGAAGAGGAGGATCTTGGCATCGGCTCGTCCTCGGCTACGCGCGAGCAGGCATTGCCGGCCAACGATGCCCCGGCAGCACATTCAGGTCCAGCTCAGCCCAGTGCAGGCCAAGGCGCGTTGATCTCGCCGCCACAGTCTTCACCAGCATCGCCCTCGGCTTTGCCAACTCGCGTTGGTGCAGCAGCTGCCAACGCTCCAGCGACCATGGCTGCAGCCGCAGCGGCAGCAGAGCGCGGCCAAGCGCAGCATGTCCCCTTGGCATTGGGCAGCAGTCTCCGTGCTGGCAGCCTTGTTTCGCCGCCTCGATCTACACATGGCCAGTCCTTGGCTTTCCTGTCTCCTCCAAGGTACGAGAATCCGCTGACTGCACGGCCTGGCGGTGGGCCTCCTGGACGCACGGGTGTGCATTCTCGCGAGTCTTCGGCAGCCTCGGACTCTCCCTTTGACGAGCTCGAGCGTGCCTTGGACCGCATGACGCGCATGGGACGCATGGCAGACCAGTCGTACGCGCGGCTGCCTTCCAATGCAACCAACATGGCGGCAAGCACACTGTACGAGGCAAGCTCGGACGGCGGCAGCGAGTCCCTCCATCTACGCATGTCGAGTGTGGATGACCAGATGGATGGCAACACCATCCGCAGCGTCGCCATGCAGTCTCAGTCCGAGCCGTTTATTCGCGATGCGTCGTTGCATGGCATGCAAGAGGCAGCAGCATTGGCAAACAGCGCGGCAGAGGGTGCCAGACACGCTGACCCAAGAAGCCGCGTGAACAGTGCGGGCAGCAACAGCAGCCACAGCACAGTTGGGCAGCATGATCGTGCCAGTATGCTGTCCGAGGTGCCTTCGCATCGCCTCTCGCTGCACTCGGCCGTCATGTATGCGCCGTCCGTCTCGGGGGGTGATGCAGGAGGACGGGATCGGTCACTGCATCAGCGGCAGGGCTCGAATGGCTCGGCCACTTCGCGTGACCAGTCCAGCACTCGGCAGCCAATGCATCCGCATTCACACCAGCAGGTGCAGTACCGGAGCATGCAGCGACGACTCCGCATTGCATCAGCCGATGAGGTGCATCATCCATCGAGCCAGCGTCCGCCCGCCAACAACCAGACGATGCTGCCATCCACGCAGCTGCCAGCAGCCGCGTCTGGCGCAGCTGAGTATGCAGTGCCTGCTCCGCGGCAGCGGTCGGCATCGCTTCCCGAGCAGCAGCATGGGTCGAAGCTGGCTTCCAGGTCGTCGTCTCTGACGGCCGCATCGGCGGCCATTGCAGATCAAGCGAGAGTCCCGTCTTGGCAGGAGCAGATCCAGTTTGCCGATGTGGCGCCGCTGTCGCTTGGGCTTGGTGTGCATGGAAGCGAGGCGTTCAAGGCTCAGCAGCAGCAGCAGCAGCAGCAGCAGCCCCTGCATGACCATGCGATCCATAGTTATGAGCAGCAGCAGGAGCAGCAGCAAGAGCAGCAAGGTCAGCAGATGATGGTGTCGAATGGACGCCGCATCGGCCGCATGGCGTATCGAGACGAGGACGACTCTGACGAGGATGGCGGAGCAGACGCGTACTGGCAGCATCACTCTGCATCCAGCCAAGCAAGCGGCACATGGACAGCCAGATCTGCAAGAGCAGGGCAGACGCTTGCACAGCGACAGCAGCCCGCAGCCGAGGGCGGGCCAATGGGGCTGCCAGGTGGAGGAGCATCGCGCGCAGGCGGAGCAAACGCAGGCATGGGGGCAGCACCAGCGGCGGGATCGTCGTCTGCCACAGCATTGCCCTTCAAGCTGGACGAGCGCGGCAGCTATCCGCGCCACAAGCGCATGACGCGCGCTGGCGACGACGACGAGCGAGGAGCTGCACAGTGGGGGCGGGCGGGGCCGCGGTTTGCGCCGGCAGTTGGATCGCTGTTTGGGTCTGGGGCCGACGAGTACGATGCATACGGCATTGGGATGGGCGGCTTTGGGACGCAGGCCGGAGGCGCGGTGGCAGCAGCAGCAGCAGGCGCAGCAGGCGGGATGAAGCGCCAGAGCGTGGCCACGGTCAACAGCGTGCGCACAGCGTCGTCGTCGGGCCACTCGGGCGACGACCAGGCGGTGCCGGGGCCAGCGCCTGTGCCGACGCCGTCTGGATCTGGCGGGCTGCTGTCGTCGCTGCTGCGCTTTGGGTCGTAGACCCGCAATAAACCCGGCATTATCACCAGTTGGACGACTCACTCGCTCTTGCCGCCAAACTCAACATCAGAACGAGCGGCCCGCGCGCAGCTCACACCACCGAGACACACACACAGGCTTCAACCTCGACGTTGTTGATGAAATCAAGGTGCGTGCGAGCGAGTGGTCCAGCCAGTGGTCCAGCCAGCCTGCCGAGCAGGAGGGAAGCGCCAGCGGGAAGCGCAGGAGGGAAGCGCCAGAGCAACCCTTGCCGGCCGTTTGCCGCCTTCTTTTTTCTCGCTTGCGCTGAAGGAAGCTTGAATTTGCCTGCGGCCCTGCCCTGTGCTGGGCTGCGCTGCGTTGGATGGCCCTGTGCATGCTGCCTGCGTTGGATGGCTGCATGGACGGGCTGGCGGGCAGAGGACGGCAGAGGGCCTACGGGCAGAGAGCACGGCCACTGACTGATGCCTGCCACCTGCCACCTGCCACCGCCCCCAACGGCCCCGTCGACGCCATCGCCCTCAACGGCACCGTCCGCCATTGGCGCACAATGCTTCGCCCTCGGCCGCTCCTGCTGCAGATTCGAACTGCAAATCCATGCCGTCGCAAGCCAAAAAACGAGTTGATCAGCTGGAGTCTTCCGGCCCTTCTGCACACCCCACCACCCATCCACCTGTCCCCACGACAACGACGACGACGACGACGTCCACCGCAACCACCTCAACCACAACGACGACGACGCCCGCCTCGTCAATGATCAAGCAGCCGTCGTCTGCGACGGGCTCAAAGACGGTTCCCAAGGCTGCTGCCGCGGCTCTGGCTGCCCTCGCCTCGGACGGCTCGTCTGCCCACGCACAGCCCGCTGGCTCGGATCACAAGCCACGTCGTCCCTCTGCAAAACAGCAGCAGCAGTCGCAACAACAGCAGCAGCAGCCTGCACAGCGACAGAACAAAGAAGATGCGTCCGGCATGCCCATCTGCGGCGGCTGCTCGCGCGCCGTCCAGCCGCAGGATCCAATGGTCACCTGCTACACCTGTCTTGGTAGGCATCCGTCCCAACTGCTCTGCCCAGGCATGCACCGGCTCGGATCGCACCTGCCTGATACTCACCTTACATGCGCTCTTGATGTTGCCGTGTCGCCCACGCCCCGTCGTCGCTGCAGCCCGCTTCCATGGCGCATGCATCTCCGCCAAAGACCTCGCCCAGCAGCGCTTCCTGTGCACCGCCTGCAAGCCCGTCAAGAAGCCGGCTGCTCCCCGTCGCTCGTCTGGAGCTGGCACCGGTGCACAGGCCAAGCGCAATGCAAAGAAAAAGGCACCCGTCATCTCGTCGCCCATTGTTGTCTCGGTTGCCGCGCCAGACTTGGACCTTGGCGATGACGACATCTGCCCCGTGTGCGATGGCGACTGCACTTGCAACTCTGCTCCTGCTGCTTCGGCAACTACAACGACAACCGCAACCACAGCAGCAACCCCAGCGGCGACGCGTCCCATTCCCTCCTCGGCTCAGCAAGTGGCGTCGGCCAGATCCAGCGTCGCCTCCAAGTCTCGCCCCGTCTTCAGTGGAAAGTCGCTCAAGTCCATCGAGGCATTCGCTGCTTCCGCTGCTGCCTCCGAGCCTCTGTCTGCAACCTCGCCCAATGAGCCCAACGCACTGGCGTCTTTTAGGCCGCAAACCGCCGGAAAGACTGCTGGAAAGTCTATCCATGCCTACACGTCCAACCTGTCCTCCAAGCACGAACGGGCCGCATCTCCCATTCACGAGCCGGCAGCTCCGTCTTCTCCGCCATTCATCCCCGCCATCATGGACGACGATGACGACGTGTACATGCCGCCATCGGCGCGCAGCTCATCCAAAGCAGCGTCGACAAAGTCAGCAAAGCCGCCCAAGTCGTCCAAGGCATCAACAGCAAAGTCGGCCAAGGCAGGCAAGCCGCCAAAGCGCTCATCTGCTGGATCGGCTGGTGCACACCCGCCCCTCTCAGAGTCGCATGTCAACGACGAAGAGCCCGCCATTGACTTTTTCTCTCCCCAGTCAAACGCCTCCGCGTCAATGGCAGCCGCATCCTCTGTTGCATCCGATGCCACAGCAGCAACGCCATCACCCGCAGCCGCAGCTGCCTCGACAAAGCTCAAAAAGGGCAGAGTCGAGAAACTGGCACGCAGTCATGACGCGTCGCCATTCCCGCGCAGCAACAGCAGCAGCAACATGTCGGTGACGTCCAGCAGCAGTTCTACGGGCACCGCGGCTCCACAAGGCTCTTCCAAAGCCTCCCACGCCACCTCTGTCTCATTCAGCGCACCGCCAACTGCCTCTGCATCTGCATCGTCCACGGTCAACGCGACTGCCTTTTTCGACGAGTCCGACATGTCCGCGGCCGCCTCTCACACGACCCCAAGACGGACGGCCAACGACGACAACGACTTTCACATCAGCTTCGTCTATGACGAGGACGATGAGGACGACTACATGGAGGTGTTTGGCGGTCTCTCTGCTTCGGACGAAGATTCGCTCGGCAAAGCGCTGTTGATGCAGAGCGAAGATAGCGATGGCGGAGACAATGTCCTGATCCTTGCACGCGACGACGGCGACCACGACGATTCGGACGATGACGACAATGACCTCTTGCTTCTGGCCGCAATGGAGGACGACTTTGATGACAGCAACGACGAAGTGAGCATTGCCGATGGAGTTGGCGACGAAGACGACGATCCAGACTCGTCTGCCGATCGCCACGACTACTCTTCGGACGATCTCGAGGTGTACGAGGAGCCCGATGACGAAGACAATGCGAGCGACGTTTACAAGGCCGAAGAGGAGATCATCATGGAGCTCGTTCAAGAGCGACTGTTGGCTGGCTGGAGCTCCTCCGACGATGATGACGAAGAGGCCGACGGCTTTGACAACCTGTTCTCGCCCGAAATGCGGAGCACGGTGCCGACACCCACGCTAGCCCAAGCCACGTCGTTTGAAGAGTTTGACGACTTTGAGCTTGCCGCTGCACTCTCTGACGGCAAACAGGAGGGTGACTCTGCGACTGCCGCTGTCAACGATGAGGGCGATGATGCTGGAGACGAGCAAAGCGACGAGGAGGATGAGGGCAAGAACCATGCGAATGACATGGACAGGCCTGCCAAGCGTCGCAGAAGTTCCAGTTTCTCCAGTGCCTTTGGCGCGGCATCGACCACCACCGCCGAGTCTGGTATGGACACTGATATGGACGCGACCCCCAAGGCGTCTGATATGGTGTCCAAGTCGGCCAAAATGGACACGGATGGAGACACCAGCAGCGACGAGAGCGAAAACAGCGGCGACAGTCAGGACGACGACGAGGCTGGCGACGATGCATCTGCGGCCGTCGTAGCGACTGCATCGGACGCGCCAATCGACCTGAAGCAGGAGCCTGGCGCCATCTTTGACGCGGCCAACACCCATTTGGCAGCGCTGCTCAACCTGTCCGGTCTGACCAAGACGTCGCTTCCCATGGCTCAGGCAAGCGCCGTGGCAAATGGGCGGCCATTGGCCTTTTCGTCAATGGTGAGCCAGCCAGCCGAGTCGGAGCCGCTTCCAGTTCCGGCTCCACCGTCGCAGCCCCAGCAGATCGCGTTTGACATCAAGAAGACGTTTGTTGGGCCCAATGGCGAGATCCACACCACCACCAAGAGCATCAAGCTGCAAGTGCCGAATGCCAATGCCGCGGGGTCTGGCAGCGGCGCGGGACAGGGCCGCGGTGGCAACAAGGGCAAGCGTCGCGCGTCTGTGGTATCCACGCTGCCCCCATCCACACCGACAGCAAACAACAGCATTGGTGCTGCTACGACTCCCAGTGCAAGCATTGCTGCTGCCGCCGCCGCGGCTGCTGCGGGCCTCGCCAAGTTCATGACTCCATTGAACAACATCGGCAATGGCGGCAAGCGTGGTTCTAAGGCCTCGTTCCCAGCAACGCCTTCGCCCGCTCAATCCGCTGTAGCCAATCCCTGGCTTGCACTCGCCGCGCTCAAGTCGTCCACCATGTCCTCGTTCCAGCAGAGCACGATCAACGCCATGGCAGCAGCAGCGGCAGCAGCCGTCGCGGCAGCCACGGCCAAGAAGCCAGTTGGCGCTGGGGCTGCATCATCTTCTACAGCCGGATCTGGTGCAGACGCCAAGTCTCTGGCGCGTCCGCTCCCAACGGCCGGGTTTGGCCAGCCGTCTGCAGTCACTGCAGCTCTGATCTCGACGTTGCTCAAGAACACCAGTGTCAACATCAACCCTGCAACACTTGCCGCCGCCGCTGCCGCCCTCGTGTCGAACCCAGCCACCATGCGTGCCTTGACCGAGGTTCGCAAACGCGAGGCAGACGCCATCCAGGCCAAGATCAATGCTGCTGTTCAAGCCGCCGCTGCTGCCGCCGCTGCCGCTACAGCTGCGTCGTCTTCATCGTCATCGTCGTCACTTGGTCGCGGCACAGACGCCAAGGTCAAGTCGGAGCCTTTGAATGCCATGGCTTCTTCGACTGCATCCGCATCTGGATCTGGATCTGGATCTGGATCTGGCGCATCAGGCTCAGTCGTGTCTGCCGCTCCTGCGCTTGGGGGCAAGAGCATGGACGATCTCGTGGCTCTCATCCAGACGCAGGCGATGGCCATTGTCGAGGCGCAAAAGGCGACAGCTAGTGCTGGTTCATCTTCGGCCGTAAACACCAACTCGATCATGGCGGCTCTTGCTCAAATCACGGCCGGCGCTTCTGCGGCGGCGGCTGCTGCTGCTGCTGCTGGTAGTAACGGTAGTGCGGCTGTATCGTCTGCATCAGGGTCTGGCCCGGGTGCTAGCAAGTCTGGATACACTGCCGGGGACAAGGCGTCTGCTGCCACTGCTGCAGCGTCAGTCTCTTCGGGTCTTTCGCCATCGCCGTCCATGCCAGAGACGCCATCCACGATCCCGGCCGCCGATGCGACCGAGAGGGAGAGCAGCGCGTTTGAGGACGCCGACACGCCCGAAGCGACAGCCCAAGAGCCGCATCATGCCGAGACGATGCGGCTGGACGATCTTGTCGACTCTGACCAGCTCGAGAGCGGTGTGGATGAAGACCCGACGTCTTGCTCTGACATGGACATGATTATTGAGCACGGCCCGTCTGGCGTCGACTTTGACCATGCCCGGTGGAAGCGCATTCCGATTGGCGCGTTCTGGCGTGCACAACGCCTGACGCGCAAGAAGCGCCAACGGCAAGAGGCCAATCTTGCCAGCAAGCTGTCCCCTGGCTTCAAGTCGCCGCTGCTCAATGCCACGCTGTTTGACCGCCGCCAGAGCTCACACGCCATGTTCAGTGGAGGAAGCATCCATAACACGAATAGCGACGCGTTTTTGAGCCCGCTGTCTGCCACGCCTGGATCCATGCACGGCTCTCCTGCGTACCTGTCACACACGCCGACGCGCGGCACGCCACTTCGCAACCGCCACGGCTCGTTCCACAGTCACGGGATCGGCCAGAGCAGCGCTGGCGCGAATGGTAGTGGTAACAGCAACAACAGCAACAGCCACGCGCATTTCCTGCAGCCGTATGCCTCCCACCATGGACACGGAATCCTCGGACGGCGCGAGTCTGACGCAGCCTCCATGTTCATTGTGTCGCCGATTCTTGTGCCCACGAACCACGAGGAGTATGCCGCTGCCGCGTTCACCACGGTCATGCAGTCGCTTGACGAAGAGATGACGCCGGCCATGCTGCCACCACCCCTGTCTATCTGAGCTCGTCTCTCCATCACCCTCTCTTATTTTATGCACGGTTGCGTTCACTATCATAATCCAATGAAAAAGGCTGCGTATATCCGACATGTTGTCCATTCAGATCCCATCCGTGCAAGCCGTGGCATGTTGACGAGAAGGGGTGGGGAAGCAGGCTCAGACAAACTTGGACGACGTTGGAATGAGTGCCTCTTTCTTGGACGACAGAAACTGGGCAATGGACTTGATGATGTTGCCGCCGCCGCGTTTCTTGTAGACCGCCGACGCCATGGACGACGACGCGTACCGCTCGCCCACATCGGGTGCGAGGCTGCTGCCTGACGCTGAGCGCGAGCCCATGCCTGGCGGGCCCGCCAGCGGGCTTCCTCGTTGTTTTGTATCTGCCGACCAAACAAGGCTGTGTGAGTCGTGGCTCAAAGTGTGGTGCGACAGCCAGATGACGTGCGCGCGTGCCCGAATCCTCACCAAAGGGCAGCGTGTAGTCGTTTGCACTCAACGATACAAAATACAGAAACGGCACAAGCCACACGAGCAGGCCAAAGAAGCTTGCAATCTCGTTGAACGTGTGCCGCCTGGTGGTAAAGTAAAAGAACCATGCAAAGTGGTTGGAAATGACCAAGACTGGAAAAGTGCCAGACGCCAGACGCCAGATGCCAGATGCCAGCCTTGTGGTTAGAATGCTAGGCTCGTTGCAAGAGAGTGCAGAAGGGAGGGATGTCGATGTACGCACTGCAACTGACGATAAAGCTGGGACTGGTGACTTGGATCGAGGGGAAGCTGGGCAGCATGAGCGAGTAGATGGCGAGACAGGCACCGGAGAAGCCGACGCGAGCAAGCGGGAATCCTTCAAAGGCCATCAGGACGTGAACCGCGCCAATGGTCTATCGGCAAGTGTCAGACAGAGGGCTGCAGACAGCGAGAAGTGCAAGGGGGCCGTACATAGGTGGTGTACTTGATTATCCGCTTTGTGAGGACCGTGTGCTCTTCGACGAATTCTGCCATAAAGTAGAGGCCGCAGGCTGGACAGGGCAGGGCAGGGCAGGGCAGCAGTGTGAGCCAAGGCGCATGCAGCGAGGTTCAGATGGGGCTGATGCGGGTTGACGTGTTGGCAGCAACAACACAGATGCCGATGCTTGCACGGCGGGCGGCGGGCTGGCACGGGCTGGCCGGCCGCTTGCCAGAGGATAGCGCAGCGCAGCAGAGCAGCAGAGCACCGTGCTGGATGCAGGCTGTGCGGGCCAAGACGTGCATGCTCAGGGCGGCTGCTCACCCAGACAGAGCGTCACAAACACAAGGCCCAGCACCAGGCCGGTCCAGGTCAGCAGCGTGAACGCAATCTGAGATCCCATGAGGGGGGGGTAATTGATTTCGTTCCCATAGAAAACCTTGCGCCGGCACCTGATTGGCCGGCTGGTTTGCCTCGAATTTTGTTCAATTTGGCATCCAATTTCAACTTTTTGAATCCAATTTCATATTCTTGTCCGAATTCCCAGTCACTCTGAGCAGCCTGCAGCGATGCCTTCTCAAGTCGTGGTCGCTTTGACGCTGGCTTGTGGGCTGCTGAGCCTGTCCCAGGGGCAGCAGTTGGTTGCGTGTTGGTAGTGTCACGAAGACTGTCGTGCCATTCCTGTTGCAGCTGTTGGCCTTCTGCGTCCAGGCGGCGCACTTGTGTGTGCTGCTGGGGCTGCCTGCTGCAATGTCCGAACGACCGACGTCACAGCCGACACAGACGCACTGGCACAGCTGCTGCTGCTCTCTTCCGCTTGCTTGACGCTCTTTGGCGGCTGGCTGTTGGCGTGGCAGCTACAGCAACGGCTGGCTGTCCATGCTCGTCCGCAAGGTCCTTGTCGTCGTCGAGATTGTCAAGGCACACAGTGTCAACAGAGTCGCAACTGTTGACAGCCATTGCACAAGAGGCAGACGAGCTCACCAACAAGGACATGGATGGATCACTCGGCGCATCGTTGAGCTGCCGCGTATCGTCGAGCTGCTGTAAGGCCTCGCGCTTGGCTTGGTCTGACTTTGAGAACTGTCGAGGCGATACACACAGAATGCCTGCAGCAATTCTGCCCACTCATGTCAACCTCTGTCCTGGCTGCCTTGGTGTACACAGCAAGGTCACAGCGACGAGTGTCTTTGCAACAGCCAGCAGCGCAGATAATCAGCAAGTCTTGCATTCAAGGCACGATGCCGTCGCACCCCGTCATCCACAGCCAACAGCCACGCCCACCTGGCTTGTCAGCATGCCCGCGAATGCAATGACGAGCAGCATGCACAGTCTCGGTCAACAACAAAGGGCTGATCGACTGCAGGCTGCAAAGAACAAGTCGTCCCAGACCTGCTGGCGACTGAAGTCAACAGCATCCAAAGTCGGCAATGAAGACACTGTGCCCAAGGAGAAACTCGCCTTGCACCATCATCACAAGAAAGTGCGACACATTTGTGAGATCTGGGATGACTACTCGGTCAAAGATTGGAGGATTGTCATGGTGTTGGTTGGCAATCTCTGTTCCAAGGAGCCAGATAGTGATATGGCGCATCTCAGTACTGCTCAGAGCACAAAGGAGGGCTGGGCATCAGGTTGGAGGTATTCACACGGATGAGATCTAGCAATTCCATGTGCACTTGGTGATTCCAACTGCGGCATGGACCCTATGAACAAGGCTGGATGGGCAACCAGTGCTGTGGCTGCCATGCCAGCATCCAACCGCCGTTGAGCATCAAGCAAGCCTTTGGTTGCAGATTCAACCTATGAGCATCGTGGAATCGAGGCGATCTGGGTTGATGATCTCAGAAGCCACTTCAACTTGACAATGGGCGTGGCGCTCTGGGTGCCACCAACCCTTAGATCACTGCCTGTTTCAAGAGGGGTGGCGCTTCTACCGACGCGTGCGCCATTGTGCGCGCCATCGCACTCCAGCATCAACCAAGACGTCAAGGTCTGCTGTGACGCGGTTGTCTCTGCAGAAGAATGCCGGCTGTCACCAGTCGAGACTGCCACAAGCAGGATGGCCCTTGGTATGCTGCCCAGTGGCCATCAAGCCATACCCTTCAAGATGGGCTGTAAGCCAGCCTCAAAGCAGAGACGATCCGCATCAATGCCATCTGTTCGCTGCTCAGAGTGACTGGCCAAGAACAATGAAATGATATTAAATTTGGCGACCAGTGGCGTCCAATCATTGTGCTCGGCCAAAGGGAACAAATGCCTTGTGCCGAGCCCAGCTTGCCATCCACGGCCATGCTCATGGAGGACGAGGCGTGGAGCCCTTTGTCCATTGTTCCATCGGGCTGCTCGCTGCAAGGAATGGAGAAGCGTTTTCGAACTTTCCGGACACTCTGCAACTGTCTGATTGAGCTTTCAGCGCCGAGGAGTTCTGCACGATCAGCAACCGCACACGCACTCGCACACACACGCGCACAATCAGCAGCCGCGCACGCACGATCAGCAACTGCGCACACACACACACACACACACACACACACACACACACACACACACCACACACACACACACACACACACACACACACACACACACACCACACACACACACACACACACCACACACACACACGCACGATCAGCAACTGCGCACACACGCACACACAACATGGGCATCATCGGCCAGTCTGCACATTCCAGGAAGGCAAAGGCCGTCGTCGTACACAAGGACGTGCCTTGGTCCTCGGCGTTGACATTTGTGTTGGACAATGCACAACCGCCACGAGATCCGAGCGACACCAACACGGCCACACCCAGCACTTGCGGCATCGTCCACGTCGATGTGATGAGCGTCTTCTTTGCGTACTTTATCGGGCAAGGAAGGCCTGATCTACAACCATCCATGGCCGAACGAAAGTCAGTCCTCGAGCCAGTACTCGAGTCGTTCATTGGCAAGTTCGGCGACAAGCACACATACGTCTTTCATGTTGACGGTCAGCACGGCGACTCTGGGCTTAAGATCGAGCACAGGAACCGTGCCGTTAAGGTCCTGAATGGGGTGGCCACTGTTCTGCGGTGCATTCGCAAACGCGGCAAGTGCAAGAGATCGAAACACTTGACCAGGTGCGTCCACTTCTTCATGCCACATCGAGGCGATTCTAACTAACCATCAATGATCCAGGAAAGACAGACAGGCGCTGCGACGTTCGTTCACGCTCACGCACGACGACAAGCAGCGTATTTACGAGGCGATCGCGGAGATCCTCGAGACCAAGCCACAGCATACGGCTCATTGGTGTGACCACGAGGCGGACGTTTGCATCGCCCGGTGCGCAGCCGAGTATGCAAGAAATCCAAGGTATTGACCGCCATCGCAACTGTATGTTTTGATTGACGGCTAACAGTCTTCATCTTGCAACAGCGACACACCAATGGTGGTTATCGCCAACGACTCGGACTTGGTGATGCACTGCGACGGCCGCTGCCCTGTCATCACGATGAGCATGCGCAAGGGACGTGACAGCGAGATCCGGTCTTATAACCATGCAGGTATCCCGTCCACTGCGTCAGCCATGGGAGTGTACGAGTTCGATGGCTCTTGCCGAACTCTAGCTGCATTCGCCAAGAATGACTTTTTCGATTGCTACGGGCGTGGTGCGTGCGATTCCTGGCTTCATGCTCTGTATTGTCATCCATGCTGCGATGCCGACTAACATGCGTTGCCACTCACATCATCTTGCAGGCATTGGTTTTGGTGCCAAGTTCATTAACGAGTACGTTGATGGCGTGATAAGCAAGGGAAAACACGGATCTGGCCGGCTTCCGTGATCGCCTCCGCAACCGCAAGTTTTCCGACGACTTCCTGACGGGCCTCAGGGACGCGTACGTCAAGGACTTGTTGCCAATCGGAGGCGAGGACCTCGCCAAGGCATTTCTCAACGCCTTTGACGTTTTCGTTTACCTCGACGAGTCAGGAGCTTCCGCTGCGGCGTTCAAAGCCCCAAGCAGAAGCAGCGGTCAATCTCGCGATGCGCAAGGGCAGAGGCAAGTCATTGCGCGATCGGTCAAGCACGCGGCACTGTTGATGCATTTGCATGCAGAGCACTGTACTGACCATCTATCACCACATGGAATGACAGCGGCAAGGCTGCCGTCAAGACCGCCGCAGCTCAACCAAGGTACTCATGCATGCGATCTCTGCAGGTTCTCGCATTGCTGACTCTGTTCTCCTGTCCTTGATGCAACTTTTGGATCGTGATGCAGTTGCCAGCGACATGACGGCTGCCTCCTGACCCACTCCAACTGGCAAGAACGACACCCAGACTCCAACGTCGTGCATCTGACGCAGAGCGACATCAACCGGCACCTCGAGACCATTGTCAGCAGCGAGCAAATGGACACCGCGTTTGAGCAGGTCAACGGCTGCCCGATCGCATTTGACTGCATCGTCAAGCACGCGGCGGGCCGTCTCTCTGGCAATCATGGCGGAGTCGCGGGCCGCGACATTCTGGCGAGGATCAGCCGGGCGGCAAGCGCGCGACTTGTAGCGCTTGCCTGCAAGAAGCCTCCTGTACGGGAAGCGCGCACGTTGCTCAACAAACCAGCTTGGGCCATTCAGCATGCAACCGTAAGTTTCTGCATGACTTGGACTCATGTGCATTTCTTGCCTTGAAGTGTCTAACCCAATCCACTGTCCATCGAACAGACTGTCGCTTTGGTGATGCAGAACCAGCTGAACAAGATCGTGTATCCTCCATGCGTACCCTTTGAGCATTCATCAACTCCAAGTACGTGCTGCTTGCATCAGAATGACTTGACACCATCCACTCACAGTGCTGCCTTTGTCGAATGTGCTACTTTAGTACCAGAAACGCAGAAAAACAAGCAGAAACCCAAGTATCAAGGCAAGATCAACACCCGCCGCGTTTCCTCAAAGACCTTTGCCGAAATCCGCGACAGGGCCATAAAACAGCTGAAAGACCTGAAAGCTCAAACGAAGGGCCAACCAGTGACACTTGTCGAGCAGCAAGCCGAGGCTATTGCTCTGCTAAAGTCAATCATCGAGCAGGCATCGGTGCGTCTCTGTCTACACTGGCCGTGTGTGCATGTGATGACTTGGTGCAGTCGCTCATTTTTCCAATTGACAGGGGCTTCAACCGCCAACGCCGCCCAAGCGTAAATGGTCATCTACCAACTGTTGGCCTGGACAAGCACAGCGGGTTGTCTTTTCTCTCAATCGAGCTGCAGACACCCAGACGACGGTTAGTTCTGATGTACCATTGATGCTTGCATATGTATTTTGTGCACTCGGAATGCATTGCTCATGTTGCCATCCAACCTCTGCAGGCACCACGCCCTCTCACGCCAGCCATGCTCGCCAAGCTCAAAAAGAAGAGCGAAACGGAAGCTGTAGATACTGAGGCAAAGAAGGCCGCGAAGACCAACAGGCAAAGGTCAGGCCTGCAGCACCGCAGGTTTCCTTCTGGCACAACGCGAGTGTAAGTGATGTATGCTGTGCGATGTGCCGTGAGAGCACTTGCTGACATGCGTGTTTTGGTAGAGTCGTCATTCGCTCACGACGGGCACTACAGCTGAAGCTCAGAAAGATGAGCCAGATCGTTACCGCGCGATTCATAACACTCCTTGCGGCCATCGGCGACAAGGTGCGGCAATCAAAAGGAGGCGCAACCAATCTACCCGCTGTGGACGCGACCAATCGACCCGCTGTGGACGCGGCTGATCGTTGTGGCATGAGAGTGCTATACGAGGTACGATTTAGGATCGCCATTCTGCCTGCATGCATGGCGATGCATGTACTGACTGGCAGCTTGGCGTGGTGTGCAGGACCTTACCTCGAGTGATCCATTGCGCGTCAGATTCCATGGCCTTCATGGCAGGAAGACGCCAGAGACATGGACGCGGGATCTGATCGTCGAGGACAAGTTTACCTGTGTGTACTCGTTCACCGTCGGTACTCGGCAGGCCGGCCTTATCGTCATTGGTGCCGTCCTTGAAGAGCTCCTCGAGATCGTTCAAGACGCGCCCCTCCCGCCAAAATACCACGTTTACCAGTGGTTCCAAGAAAAGCAGACCGGGTTCTGCTTCTTGAGCAACGATGATATCAGAGCCCTCGACGATCCCAGCAACTCAGACGGCACCAACCGCCCCGGCGGCGTGTCAAGGGAGGATTTCCTGTCCGGCCGATTTACGCTCAGAAAGGGCATCAACGCGCGGATCATGTATGGCTCAAGTTTGTACAACCCAGAGAGCAGCGATCCTCGCTTTGGCGATCCGGTGCCACTCGCCACGGGCACGAGACTCGAGATATGTCTGCACGAGAGGGTCAAGAAGTCAAAGGACAGCGAGGACGCCGACGAGTATGAGGACATTGAGGACATCGAGGACGCCGACGAGTCTGAGGACGCGACGAGTCTGAGGACGCCGACGAGTCTGAGGACGACGCCGACGAGTCTGAGGACGCCGAGGACGCCGACGAGTCTGAGCAGCCAGGAGCAGCACCGGCGGTGCCAACAGCGAACCAGCTGCTCACGGAAATCATCAGCAGCGCTTCTGGCGGCGAGACGTCCATGGCCTGTATGCTGCGCCACCTGTCGTACATTTTCAGTGGCAAGCAGATGGCCCAGCCGGGTCTCAATATGAGCACGATCAACGCGTGGCTCGTCACGGCCATGCAGCTGATGATGCACCGGTCATGGACGCGAGGCATGGTGCACGCCAATGCGATCAAGAAAGGCACACCACAGCCCAAAATGCCGCCAGCCGTCGCGCAGGAGCCGGCTCTACCAGACAGGCTTGACGGCAGCCTCTGCGCGGAAGCTGCGAATGATATCTTCAGCAACCTCGCCAAGAGTGTGTGTGCCATGCTGGCGCAGCACTACATTGGAAGCCAGTCCGACCTGGTGTTTGCAGCGTGCCTCAAGCTTGTGCGCGGTTCAACTCCCAAGCAAGCGACGGCGTGGACTACGTACCTGATCAAGAAAGCCAGGGACGCTGAGACCGCCAAGCGTGCTGCTGCCAACGCCGCCAAGCGCGCTGCTGCCAAAGCTGCCAAGGACGCCGCAGACGCCAAGGATCCCAAGCGTGTAGCTGCCAACGCCGCCAGGGACGCCGGCGCGCAGCTGCCAAAGCCGTCAGGGACGCCAAGCGCGCAGCTGCCAAAGCTGCCAAGGACGCCGAGCGTGCAGCTGCCAAAGCCGCCAGGGACGCCGAGCGTGCAGCTGCCAAAGCCGTCAGGGATGCAGCTGCCAAAGCCACCAGGGACGCCAGGCTTGCTGCTGCCATAGCCACCAAGAAGCCACGCGTTGGGAAGGCTGCCACTGAGGACGCCGTGCCAACCCACAAGCGGACCGCGTCCAGCACTTCAATCACCGACAAGGGCGGCGTAGCCAAGAAGGTACGCGTCGGCAAGGACACCACTGCCAAGGACGCCACGGCTGCCAATGGTGCTGCTGCCAAAGCCGCCAAGAAGCCACGCGTTGCTAAGGCCGCCGCTGCCAAGGATGCCAAGAAGCCATGTGTCGGGAAGGCTGCCACCACCGAGAGCGCGGCGCCGAGCCCATCGCCAGCCACGGAGGGCAAGGACGCACCAAAGAAGCCACGCAGCAAGAAGGCCGCAGCATCCAGCTCTTCCTCAGCCACAGAGGGCAAGGCCGTTGTCGTGCTACCTCCAGAGCTAGACGAGCTCGCTGCGATTGTGCTCAGTGAGTCGCTGTCGCATCCCGGCAAGTTCCATGCGCTGCGCAATCTCGCTGGGAGACAGAGCATCAAGCTTTGCCCGCAGCCGGCAAGCTGCGACCCTTTCGTTCTCATCACAGAGAGGACACTCTTTTGGTCTGTGATGGGGACAAAGAAGGAGCGCGACAGCAAGGGGCAGGATCCTGCTTTGCAAGCACTGCGAAAGGAGCTACTTGCTGCGATCAGTAAGTTGCACTGCCTGTTTTTGCCATCTTTTTATGATTTGATACTAACAATCCACCTTTCTCAAAGAGCCTGGCTCGAAAAAGTTGACACTCAAGTCAACCGACAGCGAGATCAAGAAGGCATTCAGCTCGAGTCGCGAGAATTGCGTCATGGACGTCCTGCTTCCCGGCCTCCGCCCCAAGAAAGGCCGGTATCAAACGCCGGCAGAAGCCGAAGCGGAAATGGACGCAGCCAACACCAAGGCCAAGAAAGCGGCTAGAGCCAAGGCGACGCAAGAGGCCAAGAAGCAGCGTCTGCGTGGCAAGGAGCGCAAGGACTTCATCCAGGCTGCGGTTGATGCTCTACCCCCAGCGAGACCAACCAAACGGACACGGATGAGTAGTGTCATCTCGAACGGATACAGCGTCGGCCAGTTGGTTCGCGATTATCGCACAGACCGTCCAGAGTCGCCTTGCAGTATGTGCCGTGCTTGGATGCTTTGGTGCACACATCAATTCTAACCGCCGCCTTGCTTCGCAGGTCCCGACACGGCGTCTTCATGCGAGCTTCCCAGTCTTGCCAATGAGGCTGATTGTGTGCCTGATTACCTCAACGGCGAATGTGAGTTGCTGTGCCAATCCAGACGCGTACTTGCTGTCCACACCAACTGACATGCCATCCACAGCTGCCAAGCCAAAAGTGCCAAACCTTGTATGTCACTTGCATGCTAACCTCGCGCATTGGTGCACATGCATTGCACATCCCTCACTCATGCCATGGCATGACAGGCCAAGCGCAACTTCAATGCATCCCAGCGACTACCTGATGTTGCTGATGCCAACAAGCTGCTCGCCGAAAAGGGCTACCAGACTGTTCGCGTTGTCAGTCTAGACTGGGGCCAGCGGTACCTGTTTGGCGCGTCCAGCATGCTGCTCAACGTCAATACCGGCACATACACGCTCGAGGCCAACTATGTGCTCTCCTCTGGCATGTTTCAAGCTGAGCGCGAACTTCTGCGATGGTATGTATGCAATGACTCTGTGCACTCTTGACCAGATCAACTCACAGCGCCTGTCTCTTGTGCCAGGTTCAATGGCCGATATGCCAAGGCAGCCGACATCCATGAGGCGATTGCCTTCAAGATGGCAAAGCATGCCGATCCAGCGTCTCAGCAGGCGAGAGAGCCTTTTGGGATCTTCGCTGCTTGGCGTACTGCTCGACATTCCTGAATGCAAAGGTATGTTTTCTCTGCTTCTGGATGCATTGCATGATCGCCATGCTGCTTGATCGCCTGCTGATTGCACTGGATGGCATGGCATGGCATGGCATTCCACAGAAGGTCAAGGCCGAGCGTTTTTCCATGCGCAGCAACAGCATGTCTTTCGCGGACATGCTCTTGAAGGCATCATGAAGCTGGCAGGATCGACCACTGGCAAGCGCGCATCTCCTGCGTCTCAAGGCCTGCCCTTCGACCAAACAAAGCCGGCAGAGGACAACATCCCAGTTGTCTGGGCATTGGGCATTGACTTTACAGGCCAAGGTGGCCGGCATGCAGTGTTTGAGAAGTTTCTCATCAGGCATCTGCGGTCGTCTGGATATGCCTATGTGCGTCTGATGCCATGCCATCCATCTATCCATCCATCCATCCGTCTGTGTACCAACTGACCACACGATCATGAACACACACACACAGATCTACCGCTGCAACGAGAACCTGACCAGCCAGATGTGTCCGCATGCAAGCAGCGGATCCCATACAAGAACCGCACCAACCTGCGACGCTACGAGTGCACAGACTGCAAGACCGTCTACCACCGAGACGTGCTTGGAGCCACCAACATCGGAATGGTCGCACTGGGGCATTTGCTCGATGGAGAGCGGCCGCTCTACTTGACGCACACAAAGGCCAGTCAGCCTGTCGTCCAGCAGCTTCCAGTACCTGAGCTGCCTGTCAACCAGCGGCCTCCAAGACCACCCGATCCGCCCATCGTCCTGCCGCCTCCACCACGGACACGGTCTGTCCGCGGGTCACGAGCCAGCAAGGCACATGCAACTCCACGTGCTGTGACTTCCAGCACAATATGAATCGGGGCACCTCCCGATCGACCAATAGGGTCACTTTACGAAGGTGAGCACTTCGTTGGATGTGCCTCGCCTGTCTGTCGTCCATGCTGGTTGCTGACTCGAACCTTCAATCGTGTGATATGCGGGCATCCATTCGACGCCTCTCGGGTCCAATTTAATTCAATGATTCTTGGTAATTGTTTGGATGTCGGGCATTTTGCCGGCAACTGCCGGCATTCCCTCGCCCTATTGCCCACCCCTCAGATCCCATATTCCGTGATTTGCGCAAACGTCGAATGGCCGAGAGATCGTCGTCGTGGGCGGCGTCGTTGGGCGGCCTCTTTGGCCTGTCGCAGTCGCAGCCAACAGCACCACAGACACAGACACAGGCGCAGGCACAGACGCAGACACAGACGCAGCCAGCAGCACCACATGCACAGGCTGCGTATGCACCGCCCGCCTTGCTGGAGCCAGCCACAGCTGCAACAGCTGCAACAGCTGCAGACAACGAGACGGCCGAGCACAAGCGAGCACTCAAATGGCGCACAAAGATTCTGCAGAGCAGTGAGTCCTGCAGTCGCCGGCCGACTGGGGTCGCTTGCGGCCGCGCACACCCAATGCGCAGCGCATTCGCTTGCTAATCATGCCTCCGACCCCACGGACAGGCCCGATCGTGCAGTTTATGCTCAAGGAGCTCGACAAGGCAGGCTGCACGCTGCAGCCCGACCACTTCAAGTGCGTGCCGTGCGACCCAACACGCGCGGGCGGCTTCGCACCGACGCACGGCATCGTCCTGTGCGAGAACCAGCTCACGTCCAAGTCCCACATGGAGGACACCATGGCGCACGAGCTCATCCACGCATTCGACCACTGCACGGCGCGCGTCAAGTGGGACAAGCCTGAGCACTTTGCATGCTCCGAGATCCGCGCGGCCGCCTTGTCGGGAGACTGCCGCTTTTCGCGCGAGCTGATGCGCGGCAACCTGGGATTCTTTAAGCACTTTCAAGAGTGCGTGCGACGACGCGCTGTGCTGGGCGTCAAGCAGGTGCCCACATGCCAGGCGGATGGTGTGGCCGAGGATGCGGTGCGTGCGGTGTGGGACAGCTGCTTCAACGACACGGCGCCATTTGACGAGATTTTCTAAAAGAGCATGGTGACGAGATACTGCTATTTTACTGTTGGGTTCGGTACCTGGCGAACGGCTGGATCTTGATGGAGTGGTACTTGAGGGGCTAGAGATCAGAGAGATCAGAGGCCGTAAAGGGCTGCGTGTCAGCGAGACAGCTGCCATACACGGAATCCACCATCTGTGCTGCATTGGCCGCGCAGTGTGGCTGCATGGACACTGCTAGCGTGGCTCTCCTCCGCACGCATTGCTGTGTTGTGGCACGGCCAGCCAGACATCTCGGGTCAGTTCCTGGGCCGTCGACCTAATCCTGCTCCATGATGCGCGCATTTGCACAGGGCACGCCAGCTCGCGCATGAGAGCCGACCCCACCTCAAAGGCGCCTTTGAACCCAAAGTTGCCGCGCATCCATTCGGTCGCCAGCCTGCAGTCGCCGCTCAGACTCGCAGCACGGATCTCTGTGCATGCCAGGTGCCTGCAGTTCATGGGATCAAAGCGAGTTGTGCACTGATCGTACGCATGCACCAGCTCGTGCGCGATCGTGTCTTCCATGTGCGCTCTGGACACAAGCGTCCCTGTGCACAGAACAATCTGGGTGTGCATGCCGGGTCCTGCAGAGTCAGCATGCGATCGCCCTCTCGATACCAGGCAGCAGACGACAGACGCGGCCTGCTCACGCCTCGCTCTGGATCAAAGCCGCCAGCGACGCCAGGCGGGCATTCGGCTGTCAGCTGGAAATGGCCGCGCTGGAACGGACAGCCGCTGTCGGCCAGACCCTGTAGCAGCCTGCGTATCCGCAGGCTTGAGCCGCCAGTGGCATTGTGGGATGCCGGGCCGTTGCTGCTCTCGTTGCTGTTGCTGGTCCGTGGACCGACCAGCGAGTCCAGCACTTGCTCGTCCATATGAATGTTGAGACGGCTCCCTTCGGCCGGCGTATCGAGCATGACCCAAGAGTCTCGAGTCAGCAGCGTGCATGGACGACCCGTGGGCGATGCACATCTGCTTGCATGCCACCTACAGCTCGGTGTCTGCTTCGTGGCACACATTGACGTTGACAAAACCAGCGCCAAACCACGCAGTCACGCCAGCAACACGTGACTGTCTGACGGACCAATCAACGGCGCACTCTCAGGCACAACAGCCAGCCAATCAGCGGCCGACTCTCAAACGTGCGCGGATGTGCCGCTTGGCGGCTTCCTCAATCGCACACAGATGCCGGTGGGCCAAGCAGTCGGCCAAGTGCTTTCCGTCGTCTCGTCCATCGTTGCTGCGGCTGTTGCTGCCGCTGCGCTCCTTCCTGCCCTCGCTGCCACGCTCATGGCCCGCTTCAGCGGCGGCGTCTGGCTCGCCGACCAGACCGACTGGTTCACTGCGCTTGGTGCGTCCTGTCTGCGTCGCTTGTCGTGCGGCATCCACGGATGGATGGATGCGCTGTCGCACTCGGCCAAACGGTGGCTGACTGGCGGCCGCTGCACTTGCAACAGTTATTGGCCAGATATACTCGTCGAGGGCCCTGCTGCTCACCTACAAGCTCTTCAAGCGCATTCTCCGCTACCTGACCGGCACAACCGAGCTCTTCCGCATCTGCGACTCGGTGGTCGTGCAGCAGTCGCTCACGTCTCGTCTCGACATGCCCGCGCTGGCAGCAGCAGCCATATCAACCGGCCCGCTGGTCTACATGCCGTCGTCGGGAGCCGGCCCCGGTGCGGTGGGATCGCCCGTCGTGGTCGACCCCTCGACGGGTGGGCCAGTGTCACCACCGGCAGCCGACGGAGCTGCATTCGGATCCGATGGATTCGAGCCCGGTTTGAGCAGACGCAAGTCGCATTCGGCTGTGCCGCCGCCACCGACTCACCCGCCCACCGCTCGCCTCATGAACCCGTCGGCGATCGAGGTGGCCGCTGCCAACACCAAGCACATTAGTCTGTCGCCCGAGCTCGTGCACCGTGTCGGTACGTCCTTTGCGCACTTGCTGCCAGAACCCGCCATGCCTGCTGTTGCATGGCAATCAAGCTGGAGCTCGCTTGCGGGTCAATGGATGCGCCAGTCCAAGCTAACCCGCGAGCTGCTCTTATCTCCCACACATCGCATGCATTCAGATCTTTGCATCATGTACTCGTCCAAGCTACTGGTACGTCTCTGGTGCACAGTCACGCCAGCAACCGCTCTTTGTGGCGTCTGACTCACGCGTTGAACCCACAGCTCATCAGACGGCAGCTCGAGTCCAGATACGCAGACATGGAAGAGCCGTTCCAGCTGCTGCTCGAGGCAAAGCAGTTTCCAGATAACGGCAGCATCGCCAGGTGTGTTTGCCGTCATTGGCCTATTCATGGACCAGCCAACACTCACTGTAACGCCATGGCTCTGAACAGTCCGCATGCCGTTGTTCTTCGCGCTTGCGTCGACAAGGTGTATGCAAGCTACCAGCTCATGCACACTCTGAATGCCCGCGCTGCCACAAAATACGACTCGACCTTTCCTCCAAACGAAAAGAAGCTATACGAAGTCAGTTCCATTCATGAGTGGCTCGCGGAATGCATGTGTTTTATGGATCCAATGTCGCTGACCAGCAATCGCTCCACTGCCAGGTGTGGGAGTTTCTGATGCCGCAGGAGCAGCTTGTGGACCGTTACACGTCGCAGTGGCAAAAGATTGGTTTCCAGGGCAAGGATCCGTCGACTGATTTCCGCGCCATGGGTCTTCTTGCTCTGGACGATCTGCACTACCTGTGCAAGTACTACCCAGACATTTCTGCGCGTATCCTGGCGGCATCGCACCATCCGTCGTCGTGGTTCTCGTTTGCCATTGTTGGAATCAACATCACAGCGTATGCATTGCGGCTTGTTCGGACCCGGTTCCTGCAGTACACATTTTACAAGTACGGCGTCTCGGAAGACAACTACCACGAAGTGTACTGTACGTCTGTCGTGTCTTTTGGGGCTTTGTCAACGATCGTGTGATCGTGTTGACTAACCGGCTGGCACATGGAACGGCAGGCTTCCTCTTTGACGGCTTTGAAAAGTTCTGGACGTCGCAGAAGAAGACTCCGAGCATCCTCGACTTTACGAACATCTTTCGCGAGTTCCAGATGAAGGTCGAGAACGATATCCTTGAACTCAACCACCGCTGCTCAATGCTGGCGCTGCACCCGCCCCTGCGGCTTCGTCTGCATCGGCGCGCTCCACTCGTGGCCAGCAGCAGTTGCGCAAGACGGAATAAAACGCACTTTGCAAGGGCATTGCCAACGCGCTCAACCAGCATGATTGTAAAGTAGGGCAAGTGATGTGATGGGCAGGACTGCTCGTGTTGGAAAAGCAACAGGGAGACGACACAACACCAAGATTAGCGAGGGCTGATGGACCGTGCACGGCTGCGCGAGCGGCTCGCTTGGCATCAATGGCTTACATCTGTCAAAGAGCCGCAAAAACGGTTCGCATCATGCCTTCATTCCACGCAGTCGCTCTTGCAGCCTGTCCAGACTGCGCAGGTTGCTCGACACTGATTGCCGCACGGCTTCTCTTTGGCTGCGCTGGTGGTCAATCGTGTGCAGTAGTTGGTCCCATCGACTTGAAAGCAAATCTGACGGTTGCTGGCGCTGCTCGTATAGATGTTGCTGATCGTGTTGCTGCTGATCGTGTTGCTGGCGCTGCTCATCTAGATGCTGGCTTTGAGCGCGGCTCGCTGTCGAGCCAGAAGCATAGAGCGATCCAGATCCAGATCCAGCTGATTGGCATGACCCATCCACAGAAACAGGCTGCTGGACGGCTACTGGTTCGGCCTTGATGGCACCCGGCACGCCACACGCTGCTGCCTCGGCTTGAGCAGCACTCACGAGTCTGTCCAGTCGCGCCAACTCCGCCTCGACCTGCCCCTCGCGATTCCGTAGCCACACCGTCACATGCTCAGCTGCTTGCTGTTTGCGCTCAATGTCCGCCACGATCTCCTGCAGCGCAAACTCGTGCTGCTTGAGGAGCGCCTGGCTTGCGCGCACCTGCGATCGCATCTCTTCGGCTGCTATGGCTGCTGCCTCGTAGTCGCGCTGAAGTCGCTTGCGCTCAGTCGCCAGCTGCTGACAGTGCGACGTCAGAGTGTCAGCCGCATCTCGGAGCCTTGCAAAAGATGATGTGATGTACGATATGCGGTCGGCCTCGCTGTCTGGCAGTCCATCAGATACATGGCGCTGGCCTTGAAAAGGGACGATTCCTTCAAGCGACGTCTGCAGCATGTCCGTCAGCTCGGTCAACAGCAGCAGCAGACGGTCCAACTTGCGGCGCGTGCTCGACGTTGACTGGTGGTGTCCAGCCGTCGACGCATCTGTTTGCACTGCCGTTGAGTGTCGCTTGGGCTGCTTGGATGATAACGACTGCTGCTGCTGTGCCAGCTGTGCCTTTAGGCTGGCAATCTCGCTGGATTGCTGCTCGATGACTGCCAGCATGCTCGCCAGGGATGCTCCAGAGTCTTTTGGCGCATTTGGCGCGCTCGACATGTTCGGCCGACTCACGGTCCAAGATGCAGTCGCCTGTCCAGGCCCAAGCGTCTCGAGGGCCTGGATGCGCAGCTGCTTAGAGTCGATAATCTCTTGCATCGTCTGGATCTGGCTCTGATCGTACTCTCGGTTGCGACTGGAGGTTTCTTGAAGATTGTGCAATTCTGCCTCGAGCAATGCGGCCTTGGCTTTGTAGCGCAGATACGCCTGGCAATACGGCTCCTTTGTGACGTTGGCGCTGGTTGCATTACTGCTCCTCTGCTCCTTCCCCTGCTGCTGCTGCTCTTGACGATCAATCGGTGGCTTGGCTGGCTTTGGCGTTGATCTGGCTGGCGATGAGCGTGCAGCAGGAGCAGCGGCTGGCTTGGCGGCTGGCTGAGCAGCAGGAGTTCTGGGGATCTTTGCGAACCAAACAGACGGAGTTGTCGGTGTGAATGCTGGCGCACTTGAGCCGGCCAGCGGCGAGTGGCTTGTGTTCTTGAGTCTGTGCATCTTGCGCACCTTGTCAAACTGCGAAGTGGCAATGGACTTGCGGATCTGTGCGGCTCCATACTCGTGGTCTCGCTGCAGGATCTGGGCTTGGATGGCATCTGTTGGTGCATCCGGTGGTGCATCTGCTGGTGCATCTGCTGGTGGTTCGTTGCCGAGCGTGCCGCCAGCCGACAGTGGCAGCACCTCCATGCCGACGGGCTGGGCGAGCGCCATGGCAGCAGCAATGGTGCGAGCAGAGGGCGTGCTTGCTGCCGAGCCTTGCGACGATGCTGCAGACAGTGCCGGCGTGCGTGCTGCTGCCTGGTGCGTCTGGCCAGCAGGCCGCTGTGCTGACGAGGCTGGCGGCCCACTTGGCGACGCTTTGTGCATCTCCAGATTCCGCGTCAAGGCCGCCGACCTTCAAGACACTGGCAAGACAGCAGACAGCCAGCATGCAGCGCAACAGCCTGTCGCAGTCGTGCTCACAGGGCGCACTGCGCCAGACCAGAATCACCGATGTGTTTGGTGGGTTGCTGCAAGGCACCCTGCGCTTTGCAGCTCGTCTGCTTGCCTGTCTGTCTGTCTGTCTCTTCGACTGACAGGACGCACCACGCAACAGCAACCCGTCCAAGTCGGCGGCCGGTCGAGCCGCTGTATGTGCCCGGCTCGGTCGACTTTTCGGACCACGAGCTGGAGCAGGCTATCCAGATGAGCTTGGTCGAAGCGCAGCACTCTCGTGCACAGGGTGACGGTGCCTGGGAAGAGATCCCCAGCGAACTGCTGCTCGACCGTGCACGGCCAGCCGCATCACCGGCGGCAGCATCGTCGTCCAAAGCGTCCGACCGGAGGCTGTCCGAACATGGAGTGGCGTCTGGGCATCGCACCACGTCTCAGTCGTCCATCAAAGCCAGCACGATCAGTGCCATGGGTGCGTTGCTGGAACGGGATGCACGCCGTGGCTTGCCTGTGGACTTATCGTAATGCTTGGCGGATGGACAGTTCCATTGGCCGATGACGACGACGACTTTGCGCCTGGGCCAGCATTCGCGAGGCCGATCGCAAAGCCTGCACGCAAGACAGCTGGATCACCGTCTGTGTCGAGTCCTTCCGCAAAGGCTGTAACTGGGGCTTCAAAGCAATCGGCTGGTGCGGCTGGTTCGGCTGGAGGAGCGTCAGTAAGATCTGCAACTCCAAAGCGTGTTTCAGTCGCAACCCCGAGACCTGGAAACAGCAATGGCAAGAGACGGTCGCCTGCTCTGCCTTCCGAGGTTGTCAATCCCGACTTGGACTGCCCATCGGCAAGCAAGATCCTGCGCCAGACAAGCCGCATCAACCAACAGCACACCGACGCACAACAGCTAAGGCAGCGTCGGATCGTGCCAGAAGACGACAGCGACAGTCAAGATGAGAATGGCTGCAACAGCAACAGTCGCTGGCCAGCACCGACCGCGAGCAAGAGTCTAGCAACCGACATCAATCTGCTGATCGACTTTGAGCCGACCCAGCCCACGCAGAATGGCTCAGCACGGCCGCCTGCCGAAGCATCGCCTACCAGGAGCATCATTTCACGATCGGCAGCCGAAGCAGCAACGCCGCTGATCAGTACCGTGCGGCGAGGACGTACTTTGAGTGCTGGATACCCCAGAGATGCAGACAGACTAGATCAGTCCAGGATTGACTCAGAGGAGGATGTGCCGCTCTTTGATCCAGACACACAGTTTACACAGGTACAGCCCAGAGAGTCGCGGCTGTCGTCCAGCCTGTTTCTATCGAGGCCGCTGGGCGGCAGTAAACTATCGCAAATGCTCAAGAAGGACGCTGAAGGACTGCAGCCTTGTCCGGAGATGGCAGAGATCTGACATCAGCAGCAGCAGCATCACTGTCCAAGCCAGCCAGCTGGCGTACTGGTATGTGATGTAGCATTAGTGGTCGATGGCTTTGATAACCATGCAAGTCATGTGCTGAAACAATGGACGATAACATGCAAACTCCAGAACGGACAGGCATTGGATCGCGTCGGCCTCAGCTTAGCTCGCATCGTGTTCGGCAGTCCACACAATCGGTCGCACGCCGCAAAGATTCGAACGCACATTCAGGAACGCCGATGACTATGGACGACGCACACAGGGCCGTTGCGGCCATGTTTGAGGATAGCGACGATCCGTTTGGTGCCAAGGACAAGCATCAGCACGCCGACGAGTCGCGGCAAACTGCACAGCGCGAGTTATCTGCCCTGTTTGGCCATAGCACCAGCGACAGTGATGACCAGGTCCAGTTTCTGGGCGAACAGACGCGAACTCGGAAGCAGCAGCCGCCTCGCCCTGACCCCACGAGCCCACAGATCATTTCCATTTCGCAGTCGTCAGTCATTGACTTGGGCGAGTTTGAGCGGTCGACATGGAATGCCCCAGCCGCTCTACCGACAACCCACGACTCGCATGCAGAAAGTAATCCTCTGCCTTTACCCGCACAAAGAACTGCACCGACAGTAGCCATGGCTGCAGCATCATCTGCAATTCTCACAGCTCTGGCTGCCAAGACATGTTCAGCGCCTCGAGAGATGGCGACAAAGGCGACAGCCGGATCCATCCTTGGACGGCAAAGGATATCTGCACCCTCATCTTCCCCCTCAGTCCGACCGTCAAGCGGGTTCCAGCAACTGCTACGACGGACCGCAACATCCAGCTCGTCCACGCCATCGCAGGAACGCAGCGGCGTGCACGTATCCTCAACACCAGCGTCGGCCCCACCGCAAAAGAGCGTCAGTGCGTTCGCAGCTCAACTCGTTCTTCAGCGTCGGCATCCAGTCGATGACATTGTGGATGACAACGATGATCATGTCGACGACGTGTTTGCACGCGTTGTCCGACGCCGATCCATGCCTGCCCGTTACACAGCCCACGACATGGGCAGGGACGATGTGGCCAACCAACGCGTGTCAAGGCGCACCCCGCTCCGTGTCGAGCGCACAAACGGTCAGCCCATCATACACGACCTGGACGACGGGTTTGACGGCTATGCAGGCATCAGCGACCACGATGTTACAGATGGCCATGATGTCCGCGGCTATGGCGATGCGGTCGAGGGGATCGGTGTGGATGCAGGGCAACCTCCTGCTCGACCGATGGGAGGGTTCATCAACCTGAACGAGCTGCAGAAGAGCGGGCAGGCGGACGGGCTGCTTGCAAACTACTATAACCAGTTCAGTCCGACCAAGAGACCCAAAGGCAAGCGCGGACGCAGGAGTAGCGGAATAGACGGCGACGATATTGACGATGGCGATGGTTGTGACGGTGGCGGGAGCGGGAGTGTAGGTGGTCGCGGCCGCGGTCGCGGTGGGAGTCGCAGCAGCAGCACTAGCACCAGCGGACGAGGACGCGGAGGGCGTCGCTACGGCGGCAGGAAGAGATGGAACTACAAGAAACGCAAATGAAGGGTTCTCTGCCCATGGTTTTATAGTCCAGTTCATGTGGATGGCGGTGGCTGCGGTGCCAAAGGCGGAGGCGTCCACGTTGACGGAATGAATGCCTGTGACCGACCAGGTGTTGGAGCCAGAATCTCAATGACACCTCCTTGGCTGGCAGTCGGATCGCCATTCGCGTTTCTGTCTCCACCATTGCTCCAACCACCACGACCACCACGGCCGCCACGGCCGCCCGACCGACCACTTTGGGAAGACGACGGCGGCACGTATCGCACAGTGTACACCGTTTCACGATCATCCACTGTTGCATGGCTGCGAATAAACGACAGCACCTGGTCTGCAAAGGAAAGACACCGATTGGGGTCCCACATGCCTGGCTTGCCACGCACCAGTCGCGGAAACTCTGCTGTCTCGAAATGCTGCAGATGGGATATCTCACCATGGTCGGTGCGGAATCCGAAAATGACCTTGGGGATGCCAGCAAGGTAGCTCTGAGCCCACACTTTCATAAGCTTGAACCTGGACAGGGGCATCGTATGAGCAGATGTCGGGCCGTCAAAAGCATCCAATGAGCGGCATGGGTTGAGATGGCTGGCAGAGCACACTTTTCAAAACTGGTTTGCTGGCGGTCGTCTTGAATGACGCGGTTTGTCTTGAGCTCCGCATACGCGTTTTGTGGTGGCTCGCCTTGCCGGACTTCTCCTGCCGACAAGCACGCGCCGTGTAAGCTGTCCATGACCCATTGTTATCCACCAACCAGCGCGGCCGTACTTGTGAGACAATCCACCTCGGCGCCAAGGACGAGATCGTGCTTGCCGAGTGCCGTCCGAAACACTGAGCAAAACTGTATATTGGTATTGACAGGGTCCAGTTTGCGCTGCTCCAGACACGGGTCGCCAAGAGAAATGGACGTCGGCGGTGCAGACACTGTGCACAGGTTCTCAAACTTGTATCCCCAGTACGTCATGAGCTTGGACCGGTCGTCCGACCCAAACTTGTCTTTACCCTTGAGATCGTGTTCTTCAAGGAAGAGTGTGCCCTGCAGGACGCAGCCTGGCGGTTAGGGAGTCGGCGCAGAGCAATACGCGAATGGAAAAGAGGGGTGGTGGTGGTGCACACCTTGTAGAATGTTGCACCGAGCTCCCAGGCATCGCGGTCCGAGTACGGTGTGCACATGATCTTGGTCATGATGCCTCGCCCTGGACGGCGCATGCATGCAAGTGTGAGCCTGCGCATGACACCGATGCACACATACAAACCAAGCCATACGAACAAACGGACATGTGCAAACAGCCGGCCGGTACGGTTGTGCATTGGCCGACACCCGTCGCGCGTTGGAGTCGGCCAGACACTCGAGCAGCGCATCCAGATGCTCGGGCACATCGGGCCGCACAATGTACCTGTCGGGATAGCCATCGGACAGCGAGCAGCCCACAACGGGAGGGTAAAAGTACTTCTGCAGCGCTGCCGGTCAGTGGACAGCTGGAAGGCAGCCAGTGGACAGCCAGTGGACAGAGGAGTGCTCGCAAAGGATCGCACCAGCTCGCTGCGAGACTGCATCTGAGCAACCCGGTCTGGGCCGTAGCTGAAGCAGCCAATCTCCTTGGGCTGACCGTATGTCGTGCGCTGGAATGAGCCCTGTAGATCTGGCAGCGCAAGTCTGGCAAGCACCACTGCATCCGCCTGGTTGTGCTGGACTTGGCTGGGCACTCCAGACTGGTGATGCTTTGTTGGCGGCCCTGCTGCGTTGTTGGAGCCGAGGGCCCCGCCGGCAGCCGTGTCGTTGTGGGTACTGTCGCTGTGGCGCCGCTTCATGGCCCACGCACTCGACTCTGTGGTGGACAGACGACTGGTGCAAGGCAGAAGCAGGCGCTGGGCTGGTCGGAGTGTCGCAGCCAAGATCTTGAGCGACGGTCGGTGGCGAACACGGGCGCTTGCAGACGTGCGGCAAGACGGCGGGCGATCGGCCAGGTCAGGCAGCCTGTCAGAGAGAGCGACGTTCATTAAATGGATGATGCTGGAGGATGGGGGATGGGGGATGGGGGATGGAGGATGGTGGTAGGTGGGTGGCTGGCTGGCTGGCTGGCTGGCTGGCTCCTGCTTCCTCTCGCTCGCTGCCGGGATCGGACTGGACTGTGCATGGCATGGACGCGCGAGATGAAGAAGGGCGAGGACGAGGACGAGGGCAAAGAACAAAAGGGTCGCGGCAGACAGGGCCGCGACGAGGGGTTGGTTGGATAGACGGGCCGACGGGTGGCAGGGCGGCGCATCTACAGGATCATGCACTTGTTCTTCTTCTTGGGCGTTGCAGAGGCCTTGGAGTCGTGGATCTGCGACTTGTTGTAGTAGCGGATCTGTCGAGACAGACGTGCACGGGTCAGCGATGCCATGCACCCAAGCCACAAGGGGGAGGCTTGCTCGGGCAGTGCTCACCTCACGGACAAGGGCGTGGAACGACTCGTCGACGTTGAACCGTTCCTTGGCCGACGTCTCGATGTAGTAGACGCCGAGACGGGCAGCAAGAGCCTGGCCCTCGGCACTGGTGATGACACGCTCGCGCACCAAGTCGGCCTTGTTGGCGACGATGATGACGGGGTAGTAGTCGGCGTCCTTGACGCGGAGGATCTGGCGGTAGAAGGGCTCGACCTCCTCAAAGCTTGCGCGGGAAGTGACCGAGTAGACGCAGAGGAAACCCTCGCCGGTGCGCATGTACTGCTCTGCAGATCCCAGCGATTGCCGATGATGGACGGCCGAGCATGTGAAGAGGGCGAGGCGAGGCAGGGCAAGACAGGGCAAGGCAGGAGAGTCGGGCGTCAGCAGGCGGTCGTGCAGGCAGGCAGGCCGGCCACCCAGGGGGGCTGTGCGATGGCGCGTGAGCCCATGGGGTCCAGCGCGAGATGGCACGGGATCTGGCGCGGGATCGGGCGGGGGTGGGCGGCAGGCTGAGGGCAGGCAGCGCGGCAGGCAGACGAGGCTGAGGACAGGCAGGAGGGCAGCAGGGACGGCAGGAGGCGTCGGCGAGTGGCGTTCGGGCCGATCCGGCTGCTGGAGCGATTTGGACGGTTGGCGCAGGCAGCAGGAGGCCGAGCGGACGTCTTGCCCGCCTGCAGGGCGCTGGGGCGCTGGGGGCGTTGGGGCGCAGTGGCGGGTGCACAGCGAGCAGCACGCTGCGCAGCGGCTGTGGGTCGTGTCTGCGTCTGTCTGCCAGTCTGCCTGCGTCTGCCTGCCCGTCTGCATCTGTCTGTCTGCCTGCCCGTCTGTTGGTGCATCTGCGTCTACGTCTGCGTCTGCAGCCAGACAAGCCGACCTTGCGGGCACGGCGGCGTTGATGCCAAGCAGGCAGCAGCAATCACAGCAACAAAGCGGCAACAGAGACAGACACTCACCACGCATGGCGCTGTACTCTTCTTGGCCGGCCGTATCCAGCACGTCCAGCAGAGCCACCTCGCCATCAATGACCGACTGCTTCCGGTACGAGTCCTCGATCGTCGG
>JAHLKH010000120.1:0-84155 GCA_025526915.1 Entophlyctis helioformis | reverse complement strand
CTGCGTATCGCTGCGAAGCACTGGCGGCATAC
Organism: Entophlyctis helioformis; assembly: GCA_025526915.1. Classification (NCBI taxonomy): domain Eukaryota; kingdom Fungi; phylum Chytridiomycota; class Chytridiomycetes; order Chytridiales; family Chytriomycetaceae; genus Entophlyctis; species Entophlyctis helioformis. The sequence goes on along the minus strand of JAHLKH010000120.1, from coordinate 84,123 downwards.
GGGTCTGCGAATACAGCGACCATCAACCGATGCAGGGCCAGGGATTGTGCTCTGAACATGCTTGTCGCGGGACTCGAGATCCGTGTCAAAGGCCCGAGTGAGGGCGGGGTATTCAGGCCGATGATTTGCATGTGCCTCTCTTGATGTCTTGCTTTGCTCTGCTCGGGTCCTCTTGTATCTCACGCGATAGCTATGTGAGCTTGCTGAGCGAGTGTGGTCCTGACTCTGACCTTGACCTCCTGCTCTGTCATCATCGTCTGGATACCATCCATCCTCAGAGTCCGACTCATCATCATCCGGCAAGGGGATTGATGCGGCGGCAGCTGGATTTTGGCGATTGTTTGGCTCATCCCTGGTTGAGTGGAGTGTCATGGCCATCGCCGCCGCCGAGAAAGTGATCGTAATTGTCGTATCCATCATCATGACCGTCAGCATGGCGTCAGCATGCTGCTGTTGAGCGACGTGCTCCTGCTGTTGGGCTGCTGTTGCTGTTGCACTTGCTCTTGCTGTTGGGCTTGTTGCTTGGTTGCATTGCCATACACAATCTCTCGTATTGTCCGCTCCGACTAAACGTCAAAGGATGCAATCAGTAACGGCATCATCAAGCGTAAACAGCAAGGTCTAGACCATCAACACGTACATTTGCAAGCACAGTAGTGATAGAAAACATTCCATTGCCGCGAAAATGGCGTTGGAAAAGGCCAATCTACGCAAGTCCATGCCTCTGTGTGTCGGATGACGATGTTTCATGATGACGGAAAGCAGTCAGAGAGGCAGTATCGGAAGGCGTGAAGGGATCTGTCTGATTCATAGGAGTGAGTACTGATCAGCAGTTGAGTTCATGCAGCATCCATGGCCGTGTGTATATGCAAAGCTATGCGGCAACAACTGACCAAGAGGCGATGACCAACAGTCTGATCAGCGGCGGCAAAGGCAGGATCTGAAGCAAAGCAAGGGCAGGCTGCCAGCTGCATGGCCGTCAGTCACCGTCCCATGAGGACAGCAAGAAACGCGTGACCAGGTTGACGAGTGCAACGTACGCTGCTTGTGAGGACGTGAGGCTAAGCTGGACGGCTCTGCTGGAGTGGATAGAGCAGCGCAGTACAAGCCGGGCTTCTGGTGGTTAGCTGTATCCCATGCTGGGTGCTGGGTCCTGTGGGGGCAGCCGGAAGCCAGCCGGGTGCAACGGCAGGTTGGATGCGTACCTGGCGCGGCGTGGCAGCCGCGCGTGCTGCTCAGCCGGACGGACGGAAAGAGGCGAGGAAAGCAACGGCTCGAGGAGCGCCGGTCAAGCAAGCAGAAGGGCTGCTGCTACTGGATATGTAGAGGACGGGCCGGCAGTCGTCCGGGAGAGCAGCAGCAGCGACGAGGAGCAGCAAGAGGCGGTCGGGGGTGGTTGCCAACAATGCGGAGAAGGGCAGAAAGCTTCCGACGGATCTGGCGAGCACGCTCAGGGCCAGGCAGATACAATGGTGATGAGCGGAGGGTGGCTGCGCGGTCAGATCTGGCAAGCGCGTGCAGGGAGGGTGGCACGGATTATGTCAGCAAAGGGCCACACAGAGTGGTGATGAGCGGAGTGTGGCCGCGCGGTCAGATCTGGCGGCGTGCTGGTGAGCAGTGGACGAGCCGAAGGGCAGGCAGACAGGCGAGGAAAGCAGCGGCTCGTAGGGCAGGCAGGCAGGCAGGCTAGTAAGGCAGGCGGGCTAGTTGGGGCAGGCGGGCAGGCGGGCAGGCCCGAGCCGGAAGGAGGGCCGGCGTGCGTGCAAGCCGGGTGGCGGGCGGTCGGCCAGCCGGTCGGGCGAACAGGCACCAGAACGCGTCGAAGGAGGGCGGCAGCGCCAAACCGCCGGCGAGGCGTGTGCCAACGAGCTCGAACGGAGGGCCGCAAGCGCGCGTTCACAGGCGAGTGAGCCAAGCGGCCCACTGTGACGGAAAGCGCACCGGCAACGGGTGCTGGGAAACGTCTCGACCAGAAGTTTGGCACAGGGAAACACCAGCGCCGCGTGGAACGCGCGACCGTGTCCAGTTCTCCGCCGTTCCGCCCGCCAGATCCACGGTTGAGCGCGCTCGTGGATGGCGAGCTGAGCGCGGCCGGCTGCGGCATGGAGACCCTTCGCGAGGGGCAGACTGAGCGTGGATATGCCTCGCCGAGGCTCAAACATAAAATGGAAGGGCCTCGCAGAGGGGATTCATTCCGACTCTCGGCCCAAAGCGCTGCAGAAATTTGGGCCTCGCCGAGGAGTTCGCCGACTGAAATAGGACTCTCAAGAGGCAAGCGAAAAGTCTACCCCTAGTGGAGAACCGGGCCTATTTTCTTGTTGTATTAAAAACCGATTTCCAATCCAAATTCCACTTTCAACATCCACTGCAACAACCAATCTGCCCCCCGACAACAACAAAGTCGCCCACACCAAGCCGCTTTCGTGGCCAATGAATGGTTCGCTGTGGCACCAACCAGTCCAAGTTCATACCAACGGCTCAATCATGAAGGCTCTTCGGTCGCTGTTGCTCGCAACGGCACTGATACTCGGCTCAGCTGGACTTGTTGCATATACGCTCGTCTGCGACTGTCTTCAGGCTCTTCAGCAGGACTCGCCTCACGCTCTTTCGCCTTTATCACGTCATGTCGGCACAGCAGGTTCAACAATCGGCGTTGCTTGTGACGTCTCGGACGCTGCATCGCCCGACTCCCTGAGCTGCAGAAGACGCTCTCTACCCAAGCCTCCCCCCAACGCCGAGCGTCGTCCGGTGTCTCTCACGTTGCACAACACGACAGTCGTCGACGACTTTGGATGGCTCCGCTTTCGCAGCTCGGATCCAGCTGCAGCAAGGTATCTCGACCAAGAGAACGAGTATGCCAAGCAAATGCTCGCTTTTGGCCGAGGCTCGGCTCTGCGCGCCGAGATTGTCGCCGAGCTGGAAGACGCACCGCAAGTACCGGCACAGCGAAACGATCCTCGACTTCCACACGAGGCGATCGAGTCGTTCTGGGAATCAGGATCATATCTGTATTGGATCACATATGCAGATGGAGCTGTTGGCATTGCGGACACCAACAACACGGCAGGCGTCAAGCCGTTTCCCATCTACAAACGACGCCGGCTTGATCTTGGCTCGCACGCAGACGTGTGCAAAGCACACACGGCAAGCACAAGGCCAGCCAGAATGGCCTCTGATCACACAATGGACGAGATTGTGCTCGACTTGAACGAGGTCATCCCGGCCAACTCGTCGTATTGGTACATGGGCGTCTTTGAAGTCAATCCGCACATGGAGGACCTGCTTGCGTATTCGATTGATCTTGTTGGCTCAGAACGATACACGCTGCGCTTCCGCGACATTCGCAAGGGAGTCGACCTTGCAAAGCCCGGTCCTATCTCTGGAACCTACTACTCGGCCCGATGGCTGACAGCTGGCTTCTCTGGCAATCGCATCAGCGGCTCCAAAGCGGCGCAATGGTTGGTCTACAATCTGATTGACGAGACATTTGGTGTGCCGATGAGGATCGAATGTGTATGCGTGGTGCATTGCCCAAATTCGGCCAGGCCGTCTTCTCCCGAAACGATCTATGTCGAGCACGACATCTCCTTCACAGCCGAACTTACAAGTAGCACAGACAACGCTCTCGTGTTTATCAAGGCAGGTGTTTGGTTGGCTAATTGGCGCACCGGATGCACTGAAGCACACATACTCATCCATGAGTTGTATTGCAGATAGCGGGCCAGATCACGAGCGACATCCGTCTCCTTTGGTGGGCAGGTGACACGTGGGGCGTTCGCGCGCTCTTCCCACGCGAGCCAGGCGTCCAGTACGAGGTTGACCACCACATGGGTGATTTGCTGGTACGAACCAACTCGGGAGCACAGTTCAACTTTTACGTCTTCCGTGTTTCTCTTGATCAGCTCGTGGCTTCAACATCCACATTGGCCGCGCATCCGCCAGTCCAGACACAAACGCTTGTTGACCATTCGCCGCACACATTCATTGAGCGCATCGAGGCATTCCAGACGCATTTACTCGTGTGGATCTGGGAGGACGGCCTTCGAATGTTTGCGGTCGCTGAACTTGGCTCGGACCCGTTTGAGCTCAAGAAAATGCACTTTCACATCCCCGACAGACCTGACACACAAGTGTACTCCATCATGCCTGGCACCATCAGCGACATTGACGCGCGGCTGTACAGAAGGCACACGGCGTCATACTTCTTGTTTACAAAGTCGTCGTTTCTGGAACAGCGCACGGTCTACTGTGTAGCCATGGAGACGCTGGATGTGCACCAAGTCTATCGCTTTTCATCGCCGTCTCTTGCGACGGATTATGTACAGGAGCGCGTATGGGCATCGTCGCGGAATGCAAGCGACCCTCTCAAAATCCCAATGTCGATTGTTTATCGAGCTGATCGCAGCATGCCCACTTCATCACATCACGGCACGGCTTTGCGCATGCCAGCGCTATTGGTTGCTTACGGCGCATATGGAAGTTTTAGCGAGACGGAGTTTTCGGCCGATATCTTTCCGCTTCTCAATCGCGGTCTGCTCTTTGCCATCTGCCATCCACGCGGAGATGGCGACCTTGGCGCTCAGTGGTACCATGGCGGCAAGTTTGAGCACAAGGCAAACACATTCAGCGACACGCGCTCATGCGTGCATAGCCTGATTGACCAGGGCTATGCCACACCTGGCTTGATCGCGATCAAGGCACGAAGCGCAGGCGGTCTTGTCGCTGGCAACGCAATTTCGTGGTCATGGGAATCGCAAGAGCCTCTCGTAAGCGTTGTCGTCGCCCAAGTTCCATTTGTCGATCCCATCTTTGATATGGTTGATGAGACGGTGCCATGGACGGCGTTTGAATGGTGAGCAGTGCTGCTTTTGCTGTTAGGGGATGCAACCTGCATGCATAAAGATTGACGTCTTACTTTATCCGGCCTGCGACCCCCTGCACCACAAGGTTTGAATGGGGCAATCCATTGTCTGATTATGGTATCTTTGCATCCATGATGAAGTATTCGCCGTACATGACCATCCAAACAGGGGCACAACCTGCGATTCTGGTCACGGCAGGTATTCAGGATCCGCGCGTTCCATTCTGGGAACCAGCCAAATACGTTGCAAAGCTACGGTGGCACAAGACGGCCAATACAAGGGGAACTGCCCATGTGCATGGCGATGCACGATCGCCTGGCGGGCCGGCTGCCGACGATGTTTCCGACACGCCGCTGTTGCTCCGAATCTACGATGCAGGCCATTTTTCCACACAAGGCGAGCGAGCGAGGCTGGAGGAGCTGGCAGAATGGTACTCGTTCGTATTGCAAAACCTTGAAAAAAGGTGTGAACACTTTGCGTGCACATTTATTGTTGGGCTGCTTTGTGCGTCTGATGTTCTCAAGCAAAGGCCGGCCAAGCAGGCAACGCGACTAAACTTTCTTCTCCAGCAGGCTTTTGTAGTAGTCCAAGGCCTTGCGAATGGGCTGGATCACAATGCCTTCCATGTCTGGCAGCACCTTGCTAGCGAGCTCGAAAAGCGGGATCATGACAAACCCAATGAAACCCACTGTAGCCATGACGAGTCTCGTCAGCAATCATCCGTGCATGGACGGGACGCGATCCTTCAAATGCAGTACCTTGTGCACTCGCTTTGGTAACCTTTTCTCTATCCATGAATGGCGCAGTCGGAAGACCCTCGTCCTTTTCTCGGTCGGATTGTGTGAAAAACTCTTCCAAAAGGTTGTCCACCCAGGGCTCGGACACGTGCTTGGGCCGCACTTCGTTGCTAATGTCTGCGCATTTGATCAGCATTTGGAACAGCTGGCAATGTTTTCAAAGGCAGAATCGGCCAGATCATCAGGGGTGTTAGTACAGAGCATTCAACACTCGTTCACACTGTAAGCAAGAGCGCATTCGTGCATGCTGGAAAAGTACAGACTAACCGTCTGACGGTGATTGGCATCATCGTACGAGAAGTTCTCTGCGTAGCCCTTGAATTTGGATAGAATCTCGCCATGCTTGGCCATGTCGGTGGCAAGGATGCACAGAATGACAAGCTTTCTGACTTCCTTGTAGTCGCCAGTCGACAAGCCGCTCAGAATGTTGGTGTCGGGACATCGCAGAATGCTAAACAGAACAGCTATGCATGCCATGCAAAAGTGTCGTGTCAGCTCTTGTCATGATTACAACCATTTGCCGTTTTTGTAGCCGTCGGGGACGGTCGTTTCACGCGGCATCCTACCCGAATGATGGTTTTCTAGTGGCGAGATGTCGTTGTAAGTTGTCGCAAGTTCAGTGCAGGCATTCACCTGATATGCGTTGTTGTACCCTGGGTGATCAAGGTCGTGCTGGTCGCCATACACATACATGATTTCGGTTTAGTTGTCCGACAGCCTTGCCAGCATTGACGATCGATGAGCAAATGCTTTCGCAGATAATGTCCCAAATGACTTACCCCGATGGCAGCAACAACAAGAGACAGCTTTTCAAGCGGCGTAAGACGTTTGTGCACAGATGTGACGTGGAGGAGCGCGTACATCTTGAAAGATGGTACCGCGCCAGTCAGCCAACAGCTGTTTAGAGCACGCAGACACAGCACTTGCTGCATGGTGCTGTCGGAAGGATCCTACCATTTGCGTCACGCAAAAGCAGTGCTGGAAGTTGTGGAAAGGATTGCGATTGTAGGTGTTCTTGACCACATTGAGAAAGTTGTACAGGGTCTGCTCGTTGATCTGGAAGGTCGCAATGAGGTCAAACTCGACAAACATGTGCGCAATCAGATGGATCAACTCGGTTTCGCGAAAGAGCCAAATGTCCAGCGTCGGCAGCTTCATCTGCTCGTAGACGTCCTTTGACATGCTCTGGGTTGAGACAGTTTGCGGCAGCTGGATGTTTTGCAGCACGCGATTGACACGACGAGTTGCTGGTTTAGGAGCATGCTTCTCCTTGAACGAATAAGAGTATCGCTCGATTTGCTGTGCCATCAATCATCATGATCAACCAATGCACGAGTTGTGGCTGCCAATGGCAGATGGCAGATGGCAGATGGCAGTTGGCAGATGGCTAACCTCGACTTTGAATTTGACTGCTGCGACGCTCTTTTGCATGCCATCGAGATCGCCAAGGATGGCATCGACAGCCCGAACAGACTCGGCCACATTCTGAATGGCAACTAGCGGGCCAGCAGGACCAAGCTGTTTGGCTGTTATTGTTCACGAACGGAATATGTGAGTCAGCATTTTGCCAATATACATCCACACAAACAACACGTGGCACAGGATGCCGGGCCGTAGACGGGGAGCTGGATCGAGAGCCCAGCAAGCGATAAGAGTGCCCTCCAATTGCCCCACTGAGACCGACGAGTGGCAAGCCAGCCGTGGCCTTTGGCTGGCTGTAAGCACACGCATGTGTTGGTACGTACCTGGCTTGATGACCAGGCGGTAAGGCGTATCGGCGGTATTCGAAGGAATACTGGGGCTGATGGGTACAATGGCACCCGACGGTGAATACAGCTTTAGAGCTGTTCTGGGTGTGTGTGCCATGCCAGCGACCTTGCGGATCGCGGCATATGCTTCGAGTGTCGAGCACGATGGTGGAATGGCAGCAGCCACTGTCGAGCCATTCGCCATCACGTAAACAGCGCGATCGCCCATCTTGGCCTGCATATCATAAGATGGTCGTTTTGGGTCAGCAGCCAGCATGAGCGACCAGTGGGCGACGCACAGCTGCGAGCATGCCACGTACGAGTATGTGACTGTCTCGGCTGATTGTGAGGATCTGTGATTGCGAAATGATTGATTGGACGTGGCTGGATGGCAGTCGGGTCACGTGGAAGGACACGTGACTTGATAGCTTGATGCAACACGGTGATGCCGCCAAGATGCATGGACCTGGCCGTCGCGTCTCACGGCCACTTTGACAAGCCGCCAGCGGACGGCATTTCCGTTATCTGGGAACTTGGAATCGACTTTTGCATGCGAGGGTGGCCGGCTCACTGTGTTTGAAGACATTCTCGTCAGGCTTGTGCTGTCGTTTGTTCATCCATCCACGCAGTCCAATGCACCAACTGACACGATCGCACTCTCTCACACAGGTCTACTGCTGTGGCATCTGCCCTGTGGACACCAGCCTCTCTACTTGACGCATTCGCCAGACAGCGACGATCCAGCCGCACAGGCACACCTCGACGGCATCAAGGCATTGTATGATGGCATCCAGTCACGTGCCATCTCACGTGATCTGCCTGACGTCCAGACATGTCCGGGCGTCGGCTTTCTTGAACTTTGGATCCTCTTGACTGACCAAGTGCATCACACTCTTGTGAGTTGGTGGCCAGCTTGCAGATGTGCATCGTCCATTGGTGGTGCATCCTGAATGCTGACTCTTTGGTGCTGGCATGATATGCAGGCCATGCCAAAGGTCATTTACTCGCTTGGCCGGCAGCAGCACGATGAGGACGCAGACAGTGGCCAGCAGCTCAAGTCGTTTCCGAAAAAGACTCGCACTGCGTTGCTGGAGCTGCAGGTTGCCAGCCAGAATCACAACCACAAGAAGGAGCTGGCCTTGCTTCTGGACCTCTCAGACATTTTTGTTCAAACCGAAGACTGGGGAATGGCCGTCGACTACTCGAAGCGACTCCTTCTCAAGGCGAGGTACTTGAAGAACCCCGAGGCCGAGATGAAAGCGCTCGAATGGCTAGCAGAGTCATACCGATGGTAGGCTCGCCGTTGCTCAAGCCGACTTGATCCTGGTCGTTTGTATCGCCTCGCAATCGCAATGCATCGCCTCGCAAGCGAGCTGCCCAACTGACACGCTGTTCGGACGACGATCCGGACGTCCCAGCTTGGACGAAATCGATCCTGCCATCACGTTCCAAGAAAAGTGTGTCGAGCTGGCAAGCAAGCATGGCACGCAGGTACTCTTTTGCACCGAGGCTCTGAGTCTGAAAGAGGCGTCGCTGACGAGTGTCTCTGCCTCGCCCATGCAACCAAAGGAGGACCAGCTTGACGCACTCTTGGCCATGTCGGTCTTGTACCTCAAACGCGGGTATGTTGCAGCTTGTTTTTACAGCCACGCTTCTGCTGACAAGCAAGGCGTGCCGTTTCCTAGGGAGCAGGATCTGGAAGATGGCTTCCATGTCGACCTTCCTGAAGACTTTGAGAGAGTGAACAGCATTCTCGCCAAGGCGACCAAGCTTGTCAGCAACGCCAGTGAGTCAAGAACGGCACTGCTGAAGGTGCAAAACATGCGATACATCCCCTTGGCTGACGATGCGGATTCGGGCTCTACACACTGCCGTCTGCATACGTGCACCTGGCCTGGCATACCGGCTTTAATACGCACCATTGAGCAATCCAGCCGATCTAAGCAGCGAGCAAGTGATCAATGCCAAGGCGCAAATCATCATGAATATTGGCATCGTTTCAAAGTATCAGGGGAACCATGCCAAGGCAATCGAGGCCATTCGCCGGGCACTGACAGTGTTTATAAATCAAGGTAGCTTGACGGCCTTTGCAGCAGAGCTTGCATAGGCGTCACTTAACATGCGAGATGACCATTATGTAATGCAGGCTGGCTGGAAGAGCAGGCAAATGCATACTGCAACCTTGCCCTGTGCTACGAATACGTAAACGACTACAAACTAGCGCTCAAGGTAGGTGAATACTGTGCCTGCTGTTGGTGCGTTGGCTCATTGGTGTGCACATGTGTTTCACGCCGTGCCTGACTCCAAGCGGTCGTGCACTCAGTTTGGACAGCAGGAAGAAAAGATTCATGAAGAGATGGGGGACACACCCAGCATGCTCATATCGATGTGGGAAAATGGTACTTGGGCAAACATTGGCAGTCGTCGAGAGCATCGTCCTGATATACAGTTGCCATCGACAGGATTGCGGCTTCGTAAACTGCACCTTTTTGACGAGGCAAAGTCACTGCTTGAACGTTACGTGTGTAAGTCTGTCGCTTGCCTTCCACCTTGCTCTTGGTGTTGTACAAATCTAATCTTGTCGTTTGTATCAAGCCGCATGTCGTGCCATCCACGACACAGAGAACATGAAGAAAGGCCAAGTATGGGCCTGCACTGCTGTGCGACTGCATGTCCATTGTCTGACTGCATGAACACGGGATAACAAAAACAGGATGCGCTCAGAGAGGCACAGGAGGACATACGCCGCATCGCAGCGGTTAAAGCCCTGGCGTCAGAAATCGCGTCTGCTCTCTCCAGAAGCGCAACTGAGCCTCGGTCCGTTTTCTTCAAACACGGAGAGCGTGCCAAGTTGCTTTGGCAAGTGCACTCATCCGGGAGACTGTCCTTATGGATGGATACTCGCCAGCGTGTTTTCGCATTCTAACCTGACAATCACAATGACGTGCAACCAGTGAGCTTGGCATGCCAGCCGAGGCCATCAAGGATCTCGAAGCGCAGCGTAGCATTGCCATGAGGCTCAAGATGCCTATCCAGCAAATCACTACTGTTTCAAAGCAACTGGGTGAGATTCAGGCGTCTCTGTGATCAACTGCCGGTTTGCAGCGTCCTTCTTGGCCATCTGATGCATGCTTGGCTGGCAGGCGAAGTGTATCTCGGCGTTTCCCGGTTTGCAGATGCCGAAGCGTGTTTTCGTGATGTCTTGAGACAACTGGGCAATGACAGCGACAACCAGTCTTTGCTGGATGTTACCCGTTTGCTGGCACGAACCATTTGGATGAGCAAGGACGGACGAGTACGTTTGATCGTTGCGCTTTCTGGGCCGATACTGCTGTGCTTTGCTATCGCGACCTATTGACTGGCTCGGTTAACCTGTTGTACGCCTTGACCCCGACTGGATGGATCTAGTCGTATGAACAGTTGGTGGGGGCATACGAAAGATTCCATGATCTGGCCAAACGTGCAAGGGACCAGCAAGCTCAGCTGGAGGCAGTCCGGCAGCTGGAGCGCATCCATCTACGCTATGGCTATACAGAGAGGGCGAAAGTCTGCCATGCCCAGATCCCTCGACTCACAAGTCTGTCGATGCCGTCTCCACCATCGGCTGATCCTTCCATGGTACGATTGAATAATCGAGCAGTGGCTAATGTTGGCACGCGACTTACTCAAGTGCATGGCAGGAGACCGATGACCACTCCGAGACTTCTGGCTCAAACAGTCAAGTGGCCCTCTGGAAAACGGGCAAGAACATGCCATCAGCACGTGCGGCTGGCAACTCATCCAGCACCAAGAGTGGCGCCGCGCCAAGAGTTCAAGCGCAGCCGCACACCATCAAGGATCTTTGCGACAACGATGATGCTGGCCTACCGCCTCGCGTGTCAACGAGGCCTTCACGACATTCAAGCCGGGAAATGCCACGGCCCAACGTGAAGTCGCCGGCAAAACGCGCAAGTGGGGTTATTGTTATCGCATCTAGCGAGTCTGACGGCGTGTCGGATTCAGATACCACTGTCACGCTTGAGCCAGAAGCAAGGGCCAATCTCGGAAAGAGACCGATCCAAGACGACAAGGACTCGCAAAGCACTTCATCAAGCATCTCGGGTAGCATCCAAAGGTCGATTGCCAAGCACCGTCGCAGAGCGCAAGGTTCAGACAGGCAAGCGGTGCTCAGGCGCTGCTCAGATGATCGCCACCGAGGATGTCCGTGGAAGGCTGACATGAACATGAGCAGGAACAGGCTTGGCTTTTCCTCCGACTCGTCGTCAACGCACTCTCAGGAAGGTCCATTCTTGGAGGATAGCAATCTGGACGGCAAGGCAGCAGCATCGACGCCACCATTGCCACGGGATCCAAGCATCGTCACTGTTCAAATAGCTGGTCCACATGATCGCACAACCGCCTTCGACATTGCATGCGAGAATGGCCCTATGGAACACCCAAAACAGTCGGATGGCTGCTACATGAAGCGCGACGTCGGTACCGCCATGTGTTTGATAGTCCGGTACGTGCTATGGCGTTGTCTGGTGCATCGGATAATTGCTGGCAATGTTGCCCCAACTCATAGGCGTATCTGCTTTCACATCTCCAGCCACCAAAGATGAGGCTCGTGGCAAAGGATAGCGCCTCGCAGGAGCGGCCGCTGCGCGAGGGAGATGCCATTCTTGAAGCCATCAGCAAGACGGATCGGCGGCCTGTCATTCATGCTGTTCCAGTAGTGACCAAATGAAGAGCCACGGTGTTTATCAATAACATCAAGCAGGGATCAAGCAGAACCGAGAACCTTTGCGAGGCACTTGCCCACGTCGGTCTCCAGCACGTCCACCCCAGGATCCTCAAACTTTTGCTTCAACACCAGGTCAATCATCCGCCGCAATCCATTGACAAGTGCTGGACATAGACAAGTCAGCCCAGAAAGCCCCCCCCATGCATGATGTGCACATGGACACCAGACGTCCAAGAGACCCACCTGCAATGCGTGGAAACGACCGGAAGCGAGCTGATCCACCAACAGCGATGGCGTGCCCGTTGTGCAGAACAGACAGCTCGCCACCAAACAAGATGATTGCCATGGGAGGGGCAGGGGTTGGGTTCATGATGTACACCTTGTTCGTTGCCAGCTTGCGATCAAACACCAGGTGCGAAAACTGATACTTGCGGCACTAAAGCTGATGGATGATGGATGGATAAAGACGCGACCTAGATCCGATGCACAGGTGTATCGCGCCGCCCAAAGTTAGCCAAGGTCATGTAAACGATGCGCATGCTGTGCACAACCCGTGCAAAGTTGGCTTACCCGAGTCCTTGGTCAAGTAGTGAATGTCTTGTGCGCGAGCATCAACAGCAATTGTGCCGTGAGCCATCTGCTCGTACTGCTTTTCAGGAAGCTTGATCCACGCAATGTTTGGGTAGAGACCAGCGACGATAATCGACTTGAGCATGTGCGTGTCTGCAGAATGGACATTCATCTCTTGGCCTTCAGCAACGTTGCGTCCGGCCGCAATATAGCCCAGCTCTGCCAAGGATTCGGCAAACTGGATGCGGCGATCTGCAATGTTGAGCAAATTGACGTGCGACAGGTAGTTCTGTACAGAGTCCCAGATCCGATCGGGGTCGCTGTGAGTCGATAACCGCAATGCCCATCTGGCCGACAAAGTGGCACTTACATTCTGGCAAAACTGTCGTCGCTGGCTGGACGGCGTCTGCTGCCACTGGGCGAATGCATTGCATGCCGTCAGCAGGTCGCTCTCTTCAGTCGCAAACTTCATCCGCGCTCTGCCACCACCAATGGATACAAGGCTCAATATCGCTGGCCCCATGCTTTCAGGGATGCATCGTCAGCGAATCTCATCAAACGAGACTTACTGCTTAGCTTCTGCCTGCTGTTCAGGCTCAAACGGAGTCAGAAATGGACTCTTTTCTGTCAGGCAGGCAGCCACAGTGAGGACTGGACCAAAACACTTGAACGTTGCACCAAACCTGCATTCGCGCTGTTAATGGTCTGATGCATCGATGCCGCTTACACGGCAAAGGTATGGCGCGTGCAAGTCTCTTACAGGAGCATCTTGGCTAGGCGCAGATCGGCTGGGATGGCTGCCATGTGGCGACCAAGAGACGTAATCTGGCCGTGCTGGTCCAACGCGCTGACGTCTCGCAAGTTCCCCATAGCAAGGGTGACATTCTCAACAGCAGGCGGCGACAGTGCCTGGTGAAGAGCGCGAATAGCGGTTAGCCGTAGCTGGTTGCAAAAGGATTTCCACAAAGCGTCGGCAGCTTGTGCCGCTCGACGACGGATGCGCATACCTTGCCCAGAAAACTGGCGACGTCGCCAACTCCCATGGCACGGATTTGAAGGCAGAGCTGCTCCAGAGGCGTTCGCAGGATCTCAGGATCCGAGTGTGCGGGCATGACCAGCCTGTCAAACATGCTTGAAAACAGCTTGAAGCAAACGCCTGGCTTGACACGCCCGGCTCGCCCACGGCGCTGTTTGGACGCAGCTCGCGAACACCATGTTTCGGCAATCGTCACGACACCCTCGTGCATCATGATCTCTGTGAAACGAATCAGCCAGCCGGTCGCCAGCCGGTCGCGTATCAGCAAGCAGGTGTACCTTTGACTTTGCCAGAGTCGATCACAAAGACAACATCATCACTAAGCAGGCAAACTGTCAGTTCGTCCATGGGACAGGTCTGCTGATTTGATGGCACTGTAAACGTACATGGTAATACTTGTCTCGGCGATGTTGGTGGCCACGATCACCTTGCGCTCAGGTGCACGTACAGGCTTGAAGACACGCGACTGCTCCTCATTGGACAGATTGGCGTGCAATGGAAGGATGCGCAGACGGCCTGACGATGGCGACGCCTTGAGCGTTTCAATGCAGCGCTTAATCTCCAAAGCGCCTGAATTGTATGCCGCCCAACAAACAGTGCCGTCGTAGTCAGAGACACGAGGCGTCAGTTGCACGGATGAGTTGGCCAACGCCCCACTTGAACATTGCCAGCCCCAACCACAAAGGATGCACACACCGGGCAGGAAAATCAAGATTGAGCCCTCGTCGTATGTCTCGCATATGTGGGCAACAACCGCAGAGATCAGGTTGTAGTCCAGACGCAGCGACCCGGACCGCTCAGCCGAGGCCAAGGATTGCTTGAGTACAATGTCAATATCCGGCTGTCCGTTCCAAAAGGACGCGAAAGCATCCTCGTCGGACTGGTCGCTATCCTTGTCGCTTGGCCGTTTGTCTTGCTTGCGGCGTGGCATTTCTGGCGCGTAGTTGACAAGACCAAGGATGTGTTCAAGGTAAATGTCCTTGACGGGATGCGTGAACCCGGGAATGGTGATGACACCGCACGAAAAGTACGACGAGAACGTGTCCGAGTTGATTGTCGCACTCATGAGCACGACACGAAGATCGGTGCGTTTCTTGAGAAGGTCGCGAAGCAGAATGAGCAGGAAATCGCTTTCAACCGTCCGCTCGTGCACCTCATCGACAATCACGTGGCTGATCTCTGGCAGCATTGGCTCGCCAAGAAGCATGCGAAGAAGGATGCCCGTAGTGCAGAACATGAGACGAGTTGCATCGCTACGAACGGAGTCGCCGCGGACAGCATAACCAACGGCATCGCCCAGGGCCTCGCAGCGCTCTTCCGAAACACGCCGAGCAAGTGAAATGGCGCTGATTTTACGGGGCTGTGTGCAGATGATGTTGCACTCGGACCCACGGAGCTTTGCGATATAGTCCTCGAGAATGAACTGGCCAACCTGCGTAGACTTTCCGCTGCAGTCCAACAAACAGGCAAATGCAGGTCAATAGAGGCTTGAAAGCGGCTGTGGATGTGCAATACTGCACTGCACACAGACACCTACCAACCAGTTTCTCCACACAGAACAAGAGCGCGCGACTGTTCAAGCTCCTGGCAATGCACATAATGTTGAGCATACAGAGCATGCAGACGATAAATGCAAAACAAACACGAGAACAGACCAACCTTGCAGATGGAGTCTCTGAACTTGGCTGATGGCAGTTTCTGTCGCACACGGAGCATCTGGGAGTATGCTGGATCCTGCTTCTTGCGCTCTTCCTTTTCCAAGTACTGCTCATTAGATGGAGTCGACACCGTGCGAGGCTTGCGTGCCATCTTTGCGCTTGAACCTCGCCCATCGCGGCGGCTGGTTCCTTTGTCCACAGCTTTGCTGTTGCTCTGCTGTGTGCGATCGGCAGATTCTTTGGCCACATTGGCGGGGCGGTTGCCAGCAGCAAACGAAGCATCCGACGCCAGCTGATCGCTTGATGGAGTCGCTGCTGATGGCATGCCGAGGTTGTTGAAAATGGCGAGTTGCGAGAGAGGCGGTGGCGAATCAATGATGTTGGCAGCCGACTCTTCCAAAAGAGAAAGCAAAGCAAAGATCATTGGAGCACCCAACATGCCCACTGCGTCCTGGAGCAGCCGTTGTACAAGGCTCATACGGATGTACGCGGGGAGCGTGGCCTTGACAACAACCCCGGGAAGCTCGTATGGATACGTTGATCCGTGTGAGATGCACACGACAAGCGACATGGCTCGGCCACCCACAGACCCGGCATCCAGAGTAACCGTGACAGACACGCCGTCGGAAAGCTGCACAACCTCCACCCGCTCGTCAAAGATCGACTGCAGCACTTCCAGCTCCTCGTCAAACACCCCCTTTAACTCGTCAGCATCAGGTGCATCCAGCGCGACGATCTGGTTGGCCGAGTCTTGGGTAGCCAGCAGCTTGCGGCAGAGGAGGCTGAGAGCCAATGTCTCGCGACCCTGTGACTCGGCGAGGCTCTCTTCGCAAGCCTTGCGCGGAAATCCCCAGGCACTCAGTCGCTGCAGCGAATATTCACGCCCAAGACTGGTTGTTGTGTGCCTCGCAAAGCCAACCGTGGCTGCTACTCTTTGGCCAAGTTGCTCTGGAAAATCATCGTCAGGTACGTGCGCACAGAGCCATTCCATGACTGTGACGGGATCCGATGTGTACGTCAGCGCCTCGCGAACGTGCACCTCACGAAACCCGCGACGGACAAACGACTGCACAAGTTCCTGCGATTTAGCCGATCTGGACGGCTTTTCAGCAGCACGGGACGGGTTTGCCGGCTTGCTCGATGAACCGTCATGCGACAAGTCTTGGTTGGTGTCAGCCGCGTCCTGGCTGTCGCCCTCATCAGGCTGATCGCCTAGCGGCGTTGACGAGAGGTCTCCAAACTGTAGACGGATCAAATGCTCGATCGCTTGGACGTCCGTGGATGAGATGCCGATGGTCGGGTAATTGAGCCACGGACCGACAAGCTCGTTTTTGGAGCGATCGTTTGCGGCACGCTCGCGCTCACGAGCTGCCTTTTCCTGGTTGCGCTCCTTGACCTCTTGGACCAGAAAGGGATCGGGTGCATAGTCGGTTGTGAGCGCCTCGGGAGGCAGCTCTTTTCGGACAGCCTCGTACTTGAGCCACAAGTCGCGTTGAGGCGGCGGCAGCAAGCGGTATGCCGATGTTTGCGAATGGACGCGATGAAGGGCAAACGTTGCTGCCGACTGGACAGAGCCCCGTGCATCGGCGGTGCTGGGTGAGCGTCTGGACAAGCATGCACCAAGCATCCACAGATATAGGCACATACGTGCTTGGCCTCTTGGTCAGTCTCAAAGTCGTCGGGCATCGTCCACGAAACCTTGCGCGCTTGGCCCAGCTTCTTGTCGAACTTGGAGAGAGTCACGGAGCAAGTCCAGCGATCCTTGTTCTTGGGCGACTTGCGAGGATGAAACTCTGGCTTCTGCCAGCCCTGTTTCTGGCAGTGCTCGTGCAGCAGGTTGAGCGGTGTCTTGCCCGTCCAGCTGACGCCATACATTGCTTGCTTTGCTGTCAGCAGCGGCGGACCGTCTGCATTGGGTGCATCGCCCTTTTTGCCCTTGCTGTTGCTGTTGCTGCTGTTGCTGCCGTTGGACTTTGACGCAGCGGCTGGCTTTGGCGACGAGGACGGCGAGCCTTTGGCGCCTTTGCCTGTCGCGGCAGATGCAGCAGCGCTTGCAGCTGCTCCTTTGGCCGCAGCCTTTGGCGGCATCGATCCGAGGACAGTGAGGAGATGGAGAAAAAAGGCCCGAGGTTTTTCATTCAGATCGCACAGATCAGACGGCAACAAGCCAATCTAGTCGTCCTCGAGGCTCATCGACTGTGGCCGCGCCTTGTCGCTCATGACGCGCTGCAGGTACTCGCGGGAAAGACCGATCCGGCGTGCGACCTCTGCAGCTTCGTTGTCCACCCAGAAAGCAGCGTTGATCTCGCGTTCAAGGACCTTGGCCGTCGCCATCGAGTCAAACGTCTCTGGGATGTCGTGGAACGAAACCATGCCGCCGTCTGCGTGGCTGATTGTTGCCGACACTTGCCCATTGTCAATCATCTGAAGCACATGGCCCTCGGCATCGGAAGCTGCGTGCACGCCCACCAGATCGACCGTCTTGGCAATGCCGCTCAGAGACAGAGTCAGATACGTGTTGGTAAGCTTCTGGATCTTGCGGCGCACGAGATCAGCGAGGCATTGCTGCACAAGGCCAAGCGTCTTGTCCGCAGCAAACATGTTCGTGCGCTGCGACACTTTGCTCGAGGTGCGCGACGGATCGAGACTTGCATAGGCGCTCGCCAGATCCGTGTAGGCGGAGGCAGACGATCGGCAGCCGCGGCTGACGGCCTGCGGGATCGACTTGGCCATGGGCGGCGCCTCGCCATTGAGAAGCAGAGACACCAGCACGAAGCGCTTGTACGCCTCGATCTGGATTGCCGAGGGCACGTTGCTGGGGGCATGCAGGCAGATCTCAAAGAACTGCTGCGCATTGCGGAAGCTCTTGGTGCCGACGTAGACCAGACCGCCGTAGTAGTGGTAGAGCAGGAAGTCCTGCACGCGGATGGGTGCCACGGGCGAGGAGATGTCGGTCACGGGCGTGTCAACCAGCGGACGAGCAGCTCGGTAGTTCTTGGCCAAGATGCAGTGCTTGAGACAGAGCACGTGCAGCGGGGTGAGGTGCACTGCGCCGAGCGACGCGGCCGACGTGTCGTTGAGGCGGGTGCAAAGAAGAGTCAGGATGCGCACGAGCGCCTTGGGCTTGCGCTGCGTCTCGGCCCACTTGTCGAGGTGCTCGCCAAGGGCGGTCAGCTCCTGCGCAGCCACGACAAGCTGCCGGGGGTCAAAGGCCCGCGCAAAGAACAGGGCGAACGCCAGCAGGTTGCTGTCGCCAGGTGCTGAGCGGAAACGAGCGTTGAGAATCATGACGTAGGCCAGGGTTGCATCGGCAGGGTTGAGCTCAGTGAGCGGGTCGCTGCCCGACGCACTCGGACTGCACAGCGTGTGTGTTGCAGCTGCCGTGAGCGCCTTGTGCTGTGCGCGCAGCTGCTCATCGGTCGGGCCACCGGGCCGGCTGTTGCTGTTGATGATGGCGATCAGTGCGTCCATCTGTCGTCCAAAGGAGGGGTGGGCCTGCATATCATGCCAGCACTCAAGAGTCAGCAGCCAACATGCACCACCAGTCGGCGATGCACATCTGCAAGCAGGCCACCAACCCACAAGAGTGTGACGCACTTGGTCAGTCAAGAGGATCCAACAAAGCCGACGCCAGGACATGTCTGGACGTCAGGCAGATCACGTGAGATGGCACGTGACTGGATCTCGACAAGGCACAACCCCGCTGCGAAACGCCTTCTCCACGATGCGATGAACGCCTCCGAGAGCTGCGATGCTTACAACCACGGAGTCAGCCCGGGTCTATACGGCTCGCTGCTGTGGCAGTATGCCAGCATTGTCGGGGGTAAGCTAGGGCTTTGTGATGCAGTGTCGCTCCGCAGACCTGTCTGAATGAGCAGCGGCACTGCCGCACACACAGCCTGGATTGCCAGCTTGGTCGCTGGCTTGCTTCCTTGCTTGGTCGCTGGGCGAAAGGTCTGACTTGGATGTGGGCTACCCAGGTGTCCTGATGGTCTTCACAACGACACTGTCGCTGTTCCTCATATTCAAGCACTTCCAGTTCTATACACGGCCCAAGTTTCAGAGGCCAATCACCAGAGCACGTCTTGATCGCTTGCACGGCATGGGCTTGCTGGAAACGCCCCTCGAGCGGCAATGGCACGACTTTCTGACATGGGCGTCGCCATGTACCCACAGATCTTGCTCATGGTGCCAACCTACTCCATCTGCTCGTGGCTCTCGTTCTACTCTCTGCGCTGGGCAGTCTACATCAGCGTCATCCGCGACTGCTACGAAGGATTTGTTGTCTACAACTTCTTTGTGTTGATGCTCGAGTACCTTGGTCCAGATGCTGAGCATCGCGACAGAGTGCTTGCCACAAAGGTCCGGCGTCGACTTCCTCCACCTGCGTGCCTCTTCACGCACGATCCGCGATTTCGCCACTTTCTGAGTTTCTGCAAGCTTGGCAGTACGTGGTCTGCCACGATCCGGTGTTGCCGCCAGATGCATTGTCCCGTGCTGACAGCAGTACTAGTTCTGCAGTACATTTTCGTGCGCGTATCAACAACAATTGCAGTGCTGTTCATGGAGATTGCTCAAGTTTACTGCCCCGAGTCCATGTCGCTGCATTTTGGCCATTTGTACACAACCATATTCAACTCCATATCCGTTGGCCTTGCCATGTTCACGCTGTTTTCTCTCTATCTGCCCATCAGACACGTAAGCAGGATTGCTTGTCTCACGTTTGTGTCACCGATTGCTGTCTCATCCTAGCACTTGCGGCTTCTGTCGGCCCTGCATCTTCACTAACCCTAGCCGCTTGATTCGACGACAGGACATTGCACGTTTCCGTCCTGTTGGCCAGTTCTTGTCCATCAAGTTTGTCATCTTCTTCCAATTCTGGCTCGGTATCATTATCAAGCTGCTCACCAGCAGCGGCATCATCCAGAGCGGCGATGCCTGGACCGTTGGCGAGTTTTCTATCCTGTTGCAAAGCTTTGCGACGACGGTCGAAATGATGATAGCTGCCATCCTGCACATCTGGGCTTTTGACTACACAGGGTTTCGGCCTACAGATGGAAGCATGACGCCGATTTCCGTCGGGCTGTGGGACAGTTTGTACTGGCTGGATCTGTGGCACGACTGCGTCTTTATTGTGCACTTTCTGGTCGGCCGTCTGTCGCGGCTATGGCTCATTCCATCACCAATCACGCCAGACGCACCCCGACTTTCTGGTCACCTTTCCGATGCCGGCGACTCGATCAACAGTCGCTCGCGCGCAGCGACTGACACGGACGCAAGCGATCGTGATGATCAGGACGAGCAGGACAGACTGCTTCGCGACGATTCATCCGCATAGGGTTTCAAAGAGAGGCAGAATGATAGGCATTCTCGAGTCTTGTCCCGGTTCTCATTCAAAACTATGTAAACGATTCATGTTGGGACAGCGGGTGCTGGGGCGGCTGGTTGCGAACGCGGACGTCAGATTGCTGTGGTGTTGGTGAGGCAGAGGACGGCAGCACCGAGGGGCTGGTGCTCGGCTCGCGACTTGAGTCGCCCTTTGCTGCTTTTGATCCTTTGCCCTTGCCGCCCATTCCAATGCCTGCCCGGAACTTGCCCATCCTTGAAGAAGCAGCAGCACCAGTGGCAGCAGCAGCAGAATGGCCAGCGGATGATGGGCCCGTTCCAGACATTGGGGCAGCGGTGGTCACTTTCCCGCCGAGTCCGCCGGCAAGCCCAGCACCTGCCCCATGCACTACACCAGCACCACCGGCCACCCTGACGAGACCGCGTCTGTGAGAATGGCGTCTTGGTTCAAAAACACACGGATCTTGCCCTGCACATCGGCGACAATCACAATCATGCCATCCGCTGGATTTGCCCCAGACGGCTGGTCGGGGCTATTGGCCGAGAATCCTGCATCGTCGGTCCTGTCGGCCAATGAGGCGCGCAGCGATGGCGCACCAAGAACATCCACGTCGTCAAATCCAAGTGGCGTTGCAGGCGTCGATGCTGGAGCAGAAGGCCCAGACGATGCTGCGAGCAAGAACGAGTCACTGCGCTGGCGCGCAGCAGCAGCGGCTTGATGGTTTTGCTGCCTAACCCACTGCGACACGGACTTTGGCGCGAGGAGAGCGGCGGTCACGTTGGCGTCGGATGGCGTGAATCTCTCCAGGCCAATGTTTTTGGACACTTCGTTCTGCCATTGCTTCATACCGCCGAGAACACCCGAGTAATGCTGCCCACCAAACGCATCCGAGGGCTGCGTGTCCCAGATGAGAACTTGCTTGTCTTCTGACGGGCAGATGATGAATTCGCCATCTTCAGAAAAGCGTGCCGACAGATGCGAGCTTTTGAGCTCAACGCCCTTGTACTTGCGATGGATCGACTTGTCGCGGCTGTTGATCAAGCGGATGCGAGAGTCTGTCGAGGTCACAAGGAACTTGTCCGAGGCCGAGTCGTTGGTGGATTGCGGCGGCGGCAACGGCACAATGCCGGTGATTTTGACGTCCTTGTTGCCCTTGAGAGTCGATCCAGAGCCAATCTGAATCTGCGTGTTGTACTTGAGCCCTTGCGCTTCATAAAAGACACAGTCGCCTTGGATGGTGCCTGCCACAACCGTGCCTCCATCACGGCTGAATGCCACTGCCGTGATTGGGTTGCGATGAAGCTCGTTCCAGTGGCGCACCCGTTTCTCAGGAATCGACCACATGCGCACACGGCCATCCAATGACCCGCTGATAAAGAAACGATCGTCTCGCGGATGAAAGCAGACGCTTGTGACCACATCGCCGTGATGGAACACGCAGAGATAGTCGGCCTGGTTGACGTGCCACAGATGAACTGTGCGGTCCATGGATGCCGAGACAATGAATCCACCGCGCGACCATGCAATGGATGTGATGGCGTGGTTGTGGGCTCGGAACACACGATGCGGCTTTTCGTGAAACACAAGCTGCGACGGAGCAGGAAGTGGAGGCGGGTTGAGTGCTCCTCCATCGCGCTGTGCAGCGGCAGGCCCAAAGCGTATCGGTAGTCGTTCAAGCTTTGAAGACCTTGGTTCTGCATTGGCTGTCGTGCCAAAGCGCGCCGAGCTGCCCGACGGCGCTGACAGCTGGCTGCTGCTTTTCGCATACATGGCTGTTGTGGACGTGGACATTGCTGTAATCGAAGATGGCGACGCCCATTCAATCGAGTCGCTCGACTGCGACAGCGTGCGACGATGCAGGCTGCGGGTGGTTGACGCTGTCCTGTTGCTGTTGAAGGCGATGCTGCTTGTCGTCAATAAGCCTGTCCCAGCGAATGCCACAGTTGAGGATGCAGTCGAAGCAAACGAAGGCGACAGCGACAGTCCATGGCGAGGCTCACGAGTGTCATGATCCAGGCCAACAGAAGGATTATCTTGGGATGCAGATTGGAGTTCCTGCGCTCGACCGCCGTAATCAGTATCGTAGCTGTCGCAGTCGCTCTGGTTGCGAGAGAAATCTGTTGCCAGGTAGTCGGCGTCGTGCTGCCGTGTCGAGAGTCCATCCATTTCAGCATCGCCTCTATCTTCTCGTCGGCTGCCAGATGTGGCCCAGATCGCCAATGTTCCGTCGTGGCACCCAGCAGCCAAGTATTTTCCATCAATGCTGAATTGCAGTATCCAGACAGGAACGGCCGGCTCGTCGGACCCTTTGGATGCGACCGGACGCTTCGCCTTGGAATTGAATGATATGCCATCGCCGCGTTCCGCCACCCGTTCGCTGGCAGAAAACACTTGGTCGTGTCCCGAAACGCCTGTTGCAGCTGACGTTGGCAGCCCAGCGACTGAGGTGGCACCTTGTCCCGCAAACGACGTCGGTCCAGTCTCCTCACGCGCTGCGCCAACAGTCAGCTCTTGCACAAGCACCAGCCGAGAGAATGTGCCATTCCCTTTGAGATGGCCCTTGACCTTTGGGCGGTGAGTCGGGTCAGGGCGGGTTTGTGCAGAGGTGGTTGGCGTTGCAGCTGATGCATTGGGTGCCTGCGACGAGAGCTGGTATTGGTATGACTGAGACGACATTTGCAGGTTCTGATATGCATTCGTGGCGATCGGCTGGGCGGGAAGCGCAGAGTCGTCGGGCAGGGACGCGATGCTCATGGCGTCCAACGTCTCGCTCATGTCTGGCTGTGATGGCATCGCGTCAGAGTCAAAGGCCGAGCCAGAATCGTCGCCGGGCATCGCGTAGGATATGCTGGCTGTACTTGACGGCTGGCTGCCTGGATTGTTTGCGTTGTTGGACGGTATCGAGTCCAGAGATCTCTGCCGGTCGCCCTTTTTGAACAGCGAGAAGAAGCTGGTTGAGCGGTTGCGTTTCTTGTCTGCACCAGAGATTGTATGCGCAGCAGTGGCCGATGCATATGCCGATGCCCCGCCAGCGTCGATGCCGCCCGTCAACGCCGCCGACACGAGAGGCACAGGCTGTCCACCAGACATGTCGCTGCTGCCACCAGAGCTTGTTGCTGACACGCTGCTGTTCAGGCTGACGCTGCTGCGTTGTCCGCGAATGTGATCGAGCGACTGTTGCGGCGAGCGTGCAGCCGCATTGGATGCATCCGACTGCGTCGACAGCGGCGTATGCGAAGAGGCAGCCTTGGCTTGGCTTTCGGCCTCTCGGGCATCCAGCGCGAGCCGACGCGCGGCATTTGCGAGTGCGTTGGCAAGCGACTGGTCGGCAGCCGGATAGGTTGATGTGCTTGAGAAGCCCGCGCTGGCTGGAAGCTGCTGCTGGTAGTGCTGCTGCTGGTAGTGCTGCTGCTCGAGTTGCTGCTGCTGCTGCTTTGCAGAGGCAGGCGAGGGAGGGGCGAGCTTGCGAGTGCCCAGCATGCCTGCAAACGGACTGTGGTTGCGGCTGCTTGACGTGCTGCCGCTGGCGCTGTTGCTGGCTGTGCTGTTGATGCTGCTGCTGCTGGTGGTGGTGGTGGTGGTGGTGGCGCTGCTGCTCTCTCCCAGCTGGGCAATGTCTGCCAACATGGACCTTGTATGCAGCGCAGCAGTGAATGGCGCCGTCGCAAGGTGCGGCGAGTGTCGCTGTCGAGGCGTCAAGCCCGCCTCTGCCGTGCCATCGCCCTGATCCATTTAAAGTGGGTTAAGCGGGAACCATGGCCGCCAACCCATTCCGTGTCGACTCCGCCGCCGCCGACTACTATTGGCAGCAGACTCGCACAGTGCACCACGGCAGTCACACAATGCCATTGCGGCAATCGGCAGGCTGCGTGTCTGCAAGAGGACGGCTATTCATTCGCGAGGCTCTTCAAAGCGTGTATGTCTTGGCCTCTTTGGCCCACTCTTCCGCAGTGCCGCCCTTGAGCAGCGTTGCCAACTTGAATTGGTACAGCTGCGCCATCGGCCATACTTTGCCGATGCGCTCGAGCGACGGAAGCACAAGGGTCTTGATAAGTCTTGTGACTGCCTCGTACTGCGATGATTGCAGCTGTTCCTCGTCCGAGACGCGGCCGGTGCCCGTTGGGGCTGGCTGGATGCCAATGCCTGCATTGGCTGAGATGCCGCCAGAGCCGCCGCCAGATCCAGGGCCACTGTTTGAACTGCTGCTGTTTGAGCGGACTGCCATGAGAGCCGCCGACGACACAATGTACACGTTCACAGAGTGGATCGTCCAGCAAAGCGCCGGCGACGGCGTGTCAATGGAGAGCGGTTGGCGCTGGCAGAAGGCGAGCCGCTCTCCCTCATAGACGCCCGCCTGAAATGGGCTCTGCAGGGGGGTTGTTGGTGTGTAGAGACGCTGGATCATATATGTCAACGCGCGGAAACAGGCCAGCAAGACCTGCCGAGAGCTCCACAAATGCTCTTCGCCACCAATGGGCGTGTTCGCAGAGATTGGTGCATCCCCATTCGCGCGAAACTGGCCCTGGGCACGCTTGCCACCATGGCCACTGGCCGTCGATACGTTCGCACTGCCTGCTGTGCCGTCTCCGTGGAGCTGATGATCATCGCCGGGTGTCCCGCTGGCTGAGGCGGATGCATGCGGTGGACAGCTGAGACGGTACATTTTGCGGTCGGCATCGGGCGACGAGATAAGGGGCAGGTGCAGGTAGGAAAACGCAGAGAGGAATGTCAAGATGCTCTCGACAACGTAGAGATTATAGGCCCAGTCGCGGAACTTGTCAAGCGAGGACTGGTGCACGCCGATTGCAAAGACTTCTAGGGATGGGAAGGCACAGTAGCGCGCAGGATAATGAGAGTACCAAGCCAGAAGCGAGTCGTGGAGGGACGCGGTGTCGTCTGATTGTTGCATTGTCGAGTAGATGGCGCGCAGGTTTTCCGGGAAGCGGTCAAAGTGAGAGCTGGAGAATGCAACGCTGAGGGATGCCTCGCGAGATCGGACGTAGCGAAGGATGCGACGCATGATGACGGTCAGCTGCACCTCGGACTCGAACTCGCCCGTGAAGAGATTGGATGCCATGGACGTGAGGCTCATCTCCGATACGTCATCGAACATGACGGCGAGCGGGCTGTTTTCCCAAAGCGTGTGCTCTGCCAAATCGGAGGCTGAAAGCCGCTGCTGGGATGAGAGACGCGAGATGTGTGGTAGCAAGTCGGAGAAGTTGTATCCGGCGACAAGGTGTGGATAGTCGCCTTCGTCAATGCCCAGCTGGTAGCCGCTCGCCATGGCACAGTACGTGTCGACGATGAGACACGAACCCCACAGCACGCGACGATCAAACTTTTCCGTCGGCGTCAGTTTCCGAGGCGTTGGCTTCTTGCCAATCATGCGGGGAACCGAGACAACGAGCGCATCGACGGTGAGTGGGGGCTGGAGCGAAGCCTTTGTGGGCGGCAGGCTTGACTCGTAGATGCGCGACTTTTGGGCCAGCCTGTACGCATCGGCTGGTTGGATGGATTCAAAGGAGCAACGGCCGTATGGAAGGCGAGTTGATGGCAAGGGATGGACTGTCAGCTCGCAGACCAATGGCTATGTTTGCACGATGATGCCGGTGATGTGCTGCAAACCGGGCATGCTGACTGTCGACTTACCAATGAGCTGCATTGAGTCGCCTCCATCGCCCAGACCGTAGCAAATGGTGGCAAGAAGAAGCATGATGCGCACCGCATCACAATCGTCAAGAGGCTCGTCAGCCAAGCCATCTGCAGCGTCGCTGCTGCTCGTCAAGTGGGTGGATCCTGGTGGCGCAACATGGGCGTTCAAAGCCTTTCTGGCGCGCAATATATAGATTCGCGCAATGCGAATGCGAGCTGCGTTGGCCGAGCCTGGTGGGGACGATGGCGAGGATACAGACGGCGCCGACGAAAGCCCTTGCTGATCAAGCATGGACGAGAATAAGTCGGTGTGGGTGGAGAAGAAGACGCCCATTGCAATGAGCGCATCCTGGAGTGCACGGGGGATGCTCGCGAGAGAGCGCTGCGGCGGCGACAGCAGATCGAGCGAGTGCTGGGTGGCAAGAGGCACGACTTGGTTGTATGTCAGACCAAGCATGAGCAGATGGTCCTCGACCGCTTGAAGAGAGTTTTGCTGCATCATGGACGACTCAAACAAGGCGAGGTTGCTCAAGGATGGTGTGGGGATAAAAGTGCCTGGGAAGATACTCGGGAACGGATCGATGATGGGCGGTTGGATAAGCGA
The DNA here is from genome assembly GCA_025526915.1 of Entophlyctis helioformis. Classification (NCBI taxonomy): domain Eukaryota; kingdom Fungi; phylum Chytridiomycota; class Chytridiomycetes; order Chytridiales; family Chytriomycetaceae; genus Entophlyctis; species Entophlyctis helioformis. The sequence continues at coordinate 57,126 of JAHLKH010000120.1, read as the reverse complement.
TGAAAAAAGCTGTGCCGATCCTCCGAGAAAGAAACTGCTGGGGTCTGTATCGATGGACGGATGCGCGCCAGAATGGCCGAGGGCTGAGAGCGTGGCGTGGTGCTGTGCTGAAGTGGTTGACGGCTGAGACCACGATAAGACGCGTTGGGGGCCAAGCAGAGAGGTGGCAGAGGCAGAGGAGTGGCCACTTGGCTGTTGGGCAGGGTCAAGAAACATTAGATAATCTGAATCCCAGCAACGACACTTGCTGATAGACCCTACCTGGTCGTGGACATGGTGATGCATGGTCGAAGCCGCAGGTAGTGACTCACTCGACGTCGCCGACGCGTGCATCCGCGAAGACGGATCAGGCAGGTCGACAAGAAGGCTGCGATTTGGAGCTTGATGGGTGCTCTGCTGCTGTTGAGTGTGAGTTGCGTGGTGCTGGCGGTGCTGGGATGGGTGGCTCTGTTGCTCGTGGCTTTGCTGGTAGTAGTGTGGCGGCATTACAGCAAGCTGGTGTTGGTGTTGGTGTTGGTTGTGGCTGTGGTTGTGTGCGTGCAAGAGGTGATGGCTGCGTGACCCGGAGGATGATGAGGAGGAGGAGGAGGCAAAGGTCAGATGAGCGCGAGCCAGTCGTGCAAGGTACGTGGTGAACATACGCGGATTCCCCGACGCGTCTGACGCTGGCGAAGCGCCGATGGGGTAGGAATGGTGCTTTAGGGACTGCTGCTGGTATTGCTGGCGGTGCTGCTGTTGTTGCGGCTGAGACTGCTGCAGACTGTAGCCGAGCGGACGGTCTGATTGTTGCTGGTAATGGTTTGGGTGTGATTGTTGGTGAAGATGCGACGCTGTTGATGTGTGGGGAGATGGAGTGGCGCTGTTGGCTGACGATGCCGAGCCGTGAGCGTCATGGGCAGAGGCAGAGGGGTCATGGCCGTACTGGTTGTCCATTGCATCGCGGCCGCCATTCGAAGCAAGGCCTTGCATGGCAGGGCCAGCACCCTCAATGGCGTCCAAGAGATCCAGGACGCGCTGCATGGGCTTCTTGCGACCGCGAACGGCGACAGACAGCGACGCACCTCCGGCAGCACCAGGTGCAGACGATTCCTGGGTCAAGGCAAGGGGCATTGGCGTGGGCATGGATGCCGACGAGGACGACGAGGGAGAGGCTGTCATGGCGGCGACGGACGGCGATCCATGGTCGACAAGCGGCTTGAGGATGCTTTCGAGGCGCTCGAGACGCTGCAGCATCTTGTCCTTGTAGCCAGGACGCGGGCCGCGTTTCTTGGCTTCGGTGTGGTAGGTGCACACGGGATTGCCATCGCTGCCACGGACGACAGACTTGATGCAGTTGGTGCAGAAGGGCTGCAGGCCGTCGCACTTGCGCTTCCTGACTCGGCACCCGTCTGTTTGGCATGGTTGCGTTAGCACTCGTGCATGTCTGTGGACGGTGGGGCAGCGGGCGGCCTGCTGTTGCTTACCGCACGCACGGCCAGAGCGGCGGGAGTTGTCGTCGTCTTCCAGCATCTGGTCGTCCGACCTGTGCAAGGAGCACCCATCCGTGCATGGTCGGCCAGTCAGTCCGTCAGTCCGTCGGCCAGTCCGTCAGCCCGTCAGCCAGGAAGTCAGTCAGTGGGCTGGATGCAGGCCTAGACCAGCCGACCAGAGCAGCCACACAGGCAGCCAGAGCAACCAGCCAGCCAGAGCAGCCACACAGGCAGAGCAGCCACACTGACAGGCAGCCAGAGCAGCCACACTGGCAGCCAGCCAGCCAGTGCAGCCACACTGACAGGCAGCCAGAGCAGCCACACTGACAGCCAGAGCAGCCAGCCAAGGGATCACCTGCACGCACATTGCGGCGAGAATCGAATGCGGAGAAACCTGTGGGACCGCCCGTCGCCATTTCGGCCTTGGCATTGTTGGCCAGACAGACGCCTGGCCGGCCTGTCCCCATGCATGCCCGTCGACAAGGCGAACGAATGGACAGTCTTCATTGCGGTGCTGCACGCTAGGCTGCGACCTGGCAGTTGTGGATGTCAAACACGAGCACGTCCTCGGCGCCAATGTCCAGCAGCTGGTCCATGACGTCGCTGATCTGGCTCTTGGGCACCATCGACGACACCATGACCCAATCTGCGTCCTCGAGCGGGCTGACGGACGGCGCCTTCTTGCCAGGCGTGATCTTGACTCCGGCCGCAAGACTGGTGCGGCGAATGTTGTAGTTGCAGAGAACGTAGCGCTCCGCGTCAATCACGCCCTGGATTCTCCGTCTGATCTTCTCAACCAGCTCGCGGTTCTGCTGCTTCTTTGGGTTGGAGATCAGCACCGCCTGCGACGTCCACAGCGTGGCGATGGGCTTGAGCTTGGCGGCGCGCATCGTGTCGCCAGACTCGACCAGATCGACTGCACAATGACAAGGGAGGTGGAGAAAGGTGCACACCAGATCGCAGTTAGCACACGCGCCAATCAGGAGGACAGACATCCATTGTCGCCCCACGTGCGTACCAATAGCGTCGGCAAGGCCAAGAGCACACGACGTCTCGACAGAGCCGCCAATGTAGTTGATGGACGTGGTGCGCGGAGTGGCAAAGACGGCATCCTTTGGCGCATTCTGCAGCTTCTCGAGCGTGGTGTCGTGGTCAAGGCCAGCCTCGCGAGCAGAAAAGTACCTGCGGAAACAGGGTTGAATGAGCATCCCAGATCGTGCGAGGCAGGCCAGAGAGACCAGCGCGGGTGCACAACGGGCCGTGCAGCTGGTGCACGTTGCGCAGTGTGCCCGAGACCAGACCCAAGGAGCCAGATGCTGGGGGCCAGACACACGAGGCATGGCATGGCATGGCGGGGGGGCTTACTTGGTGACAATGTGCTCAAAGCTCGTGGCGATACGCTTGCCAATGAGCTGGTCGATGTGGGTGATGGGGCCGTCCTCGGGCACGAGCAGCGACAGCTTGCACTTGCCAAAGCCCAGCGGCAGCAGCTCCGTGACATCGGCGCCGTTCTCGGCCACCATGTCCTGGCCGGTGATGCCAATGTCGACGTTGCCGTCTGCAACGAACTTGGCAATGTCGCCGGCCGGCAGGAAGACGAGCGCAATCGGCAGGTTGGTTGAGCGGGCAATGTCGAGACGGTGCATGCGGCTGAACTGGATGTCGGCACCCTCGAGGATCTTGAGGCACTTTTCGTTGAGGCGGCCCTTTTTGGGCACAGCAAACAGCAGGCGTTCTTTCAGGTCAGAGTAGTCCATCGTCGTCGTGGTCGTCAGTGGATGGTCGTCAGTGGATGGTGGTCTGGCTGGTTGTGGTCTGTGCGGGTGGTCTGTGCGGGTTGGAGGTCTGGCTGGGGATCTTGCGGCCAAACAGATGGTCGTCCAGAATTTGCCTTGCAAATCCGAAATGTTGCGATTTTTTGCTGCACGGCGCGCGGTGCCCGGGTTGAGCATCAACCGCTCGAGTGTGCGCCATCAAGGTTGGTCGGTTGGTCGGTCGGTCGGTTGGCTGCCTTGCGCTTGCACGCCGCCAGACACTGCAAACGGCGCATAATGCACAGACCGAGCCGGACGCACTGGCCGCGCAGACTGCCCCACTGGCCAGACACACACACCTTTGCCGCACCTGCGTCTGCTGGCTGCTGCCTGCCCATCTACGCCCTCTGTCCAAACGCCTCCGTCCAAATCTCGCCCTCACATGACCGCACCATCCATCCTCCTGACCTGGCAGCCTGATCTCGCCAAGATCTCAGTGGCCCAGACGCCTACTGACACTATGCGTGCCTTGGCCCCTTGGATCATGCTTCCACTCCATCGCTGGCCGGTCCCAAAGCCACACATGCCCCGCTGTTTGACAAGATCCTCATTGCCAACCGCGGCGAGATCGCCTGCCGTGTGATGCGGACCGCCAAGCGTCTGGGTATCAAGTCTGTCGCCGTCTTTTCCGATGCCGATCGCAACTCCATGCACGTCCAGATGGCCGACGAAGCCTACAACATTGGACCTGCTGCCTCTGCCGAGTCTTACCTGCGCATGGACAAGATCCTCAACATTGCCAAGATCAGCCAGAGCAAAGTAGGATCTCTGCAAAAGCTGCCCTCTCTGCACCCATGCGCGTAGTGGCGTCTTGAGACTCATCTGCTTTGTGCATCGCTGTGCGCTTGTGTCCTGATTTGCGTCTAGGCAATCCATCCTGGATACGGTTTCCTGTCTGAAAACGCCGGCTTTGCCGAGGCTGTCGCAGCGTCTGGCCTGTCGTTTATCGGCCCGCCTGCCCAATCGATTGTGGACATGGGCTCCAAGAGGTGTGTGCACCGCATAATGCCCCATCGTCGGTACTCGTGTCATGCGGTGCACTGACCGAGCATCGTTGCATCCAGTGCGTCCAAGTACATCATGCAGGCTGCCAACGTCCCGGTCGTGCCTGGCTACCACGGAGAGAACCAGTCGCCGGCCTTTCTCAAGAACGAAGCGAGCGCGATGGGCTACCCTGTTCTGATCAAGGCGATCAAGGGCGGTGGTGGCAAGGTGCGGCTTGGTTGCCAGAATGGCTGGGTTTTGCTGCTTTAGCTGACACAATGGTTCCATCCCCATAACCCGCATCTGCGGCATACAGGGCATGCGCATTGTCCAATCGGCCGATGTAAGTCGCCTTGGATGGCTGGGACTTGAACTCGTTTCCAGTGCCCTTGTTTGCTCGAGCGTGCAGTTGACACGCGTCGTTCCATGACAGGAATTCGACCTTATGCTCGAGTCTGCCAAGCGCGAGGCCATCAAGTCGTTTGGTGACGACAAGGTTCTGATTGAAAAGTACATCACCCGTCCGCGCCACGTCGAGGTCCAAGTCTTTGCAGACAAGCTTGGCAACGCCGTGTATCTCTTTGAGCGTGACTGCAGTGTCCAGCGTCGTCACCAAAAGATCCTCGAGGAGGCTCCTGCTGTATGTGCGATTATCGTTGGCTTCGTTGTATGGCTGTTGTGACCAGACTGTGGGCATGTGCTCATCTGCACCACCTGGCTTGTCGCTTTTCTGTAACCAACTGGATCTGTGCAGCCTGGCCTCACTGCCGAGCTGCGCGCGTCGCTGGGTGAGAAGGCTGTAGCGGCTGCCAAGGCCGTCAACTATGTTGGTGCCGGAACCGTCGAGTTCATTCTGGACACGGACACGAACCAGTTTTACTTTATGGAGATGAACACTCGCCTTCAGGTACGTAGCCAAGACACGCTGGAGTGGTGACAGCGAATGATCGGCTCACTCACATATGCTGGCATCGCGCAGGTTGAGCACCCCATCACGGAGATGATCACGGGAACCGACCTTGTCGAGTGGCAGCTTCGCGTTGCTGCCGGCCACTCGCTGCCGCTCGACCAAGCCTCCCTGCGCATCAACGGCCATGCCTTTGAGGCACGTATCTATGCCGAGAACCCCGACAAGAACTTTATGCCTGACACGGGTCGGCTTGTGCATCTGCGCACGCCGAACGCGACCAACGATGTCCGCATCGAGACGGGTGTCCGCCAGGGCGACGAAGTCAGCGTACACTACGACCCCATGATTTCCAAGCTTGTCGTGCACGCCGAAGACCGTACCGAAGCGCTGCGTGTTCTCCGCAAGTCGCTTGGCGAGTTTGAGGTATGTCGCCCATGGCACTTGCATTGCACGTGCATTGGCACAACCCAAATGGGCTGCTGGGCTCACCCCCCTGATCTCCTCCATTCAGGTGGTTGGCCCCAACACCAACATCGAGTTCCTCAAGAAGCTTGCCTCGCACCCGTCTTTTATTAGCGCTGATGTCGAGACTGGCTTCATCAAGGTTGGTGCTGCTCAGTGCAGCTAGCATTGGCGCAGATGCCAGCGATGGCAGTCCTCTTGAATGCGTTCTCACATCAACCACACCTCCTGCTTCTAACGCCTGTTGCTGGCAGAGACACGAGGCCGATCTGTTCCCTCCCAAGCAGGCAACCGATCCTCTCGTCTTTGCGCAGGCGGCACTGTTTCTTGCTGGCGTTGAAAAGAAGAAGCTTGCCGATCTGGCGGCGTCTCTTTCGGCCGAGCCGCAGTCGCCTTGGTCGAGCCTCTCTGGGCTGCGTCTGAACAGCACGTCGACCCGCGAGTATGCGTTCCTCGAGTCTCGCGACAGCAAGGATCCCGTCAAAGTCTCGGTCGAGTTTCTTGCGTCAGGAGAGTTCCAGGTCCAGGTAAGTTGCGATCTTGGTATCCATGCCACTTGTGCCGCTCCAGTGCAATAACGGCAACCTGGCAACGCTACCATGCATCCTGTGTCCAAACCCTTGGATGTGCAGGTCAAGGACCACGCTGGTGTTGTGCACAAGATTGGCAATGCTGAGCTCTCTGCTGCACAAGAGTCTGCAGACCCGTCGCTGCTTGTGGCGCGCATTGGCGGCCGCTTTATCCAGTCGCGCGTCGTCCACTCTGCCAGTGACGATGCAATGCACGTCTTCTTTGACGGCACCAAGCACGTCGTTTACGTTCCGATCCCTGCCTACCGCGCAGTTGCAAGCGACGCTGGGCACGGCAGCGTCTTGACGCCCATGCCTTGCAAGATCTCGCAGGTTCTCGTCAAGGCCGGCGATGAAGTCAAGGCTGGCCAGCCTCTCGTCATTCTCGAGGCGATGAAGATGGAGGTACGTCGTCCATTCGTCAATCCTCTTTGGCCTTCTGTACAGCAGATGTTGTCCTGCTGAACCAACTCGATGCTGACCCCACCTGCACGCCGTTGTCTGCTTCCACTCCCTCCAGCACGTCATCAAGTCGCCCCGCGACGCTGTTGTTGAGCGAGTTCTGTTCAATGCTGGCGACCTTGTTGGCGACGGCAAGCGTCTCTTGACGTTTGTCGAATAAATACATGCTTGTCGAGTCCACAACAACGCATGTCATCTCCGCCACAGCAGCAGCATCCGCCACAGCAGCAGCAGCAGCAGCAGCAGCCACTCATCGGAAGCTTTCCGCAGACGTCGTCGCCAGAGCGTCTGGACGGCACGGCTGGAAGCAGTGGCACAGCAAACAGTCGGCACCGTTCTGCATCCCGCCCTCGGCCCGCCCACTATGCTGCATCGGGCTCGTCGGGTTCGACGAGCGATGCATCCCCCACCCTGCAGTACGAATATCCCCCGGCCCAGAATCTCACGGCTCCGTCGCTCAACAGCACAGCCCAGCCATCGCCGGCGCCTGTCCCTGACTCGTCCATTCCCATGCCCGCCGATAATGCGGGTTCGGGTGGCTCAGTCTCGGCCTCGTTCTGGCCCTACTTTTCGAGCTGGAGTGCAGGTGGCAACACCACCAACAACAGCAACACCACCAACAACAACAGTAGCGGATTGAGCAGCTGGCCACTTCCACAGATGCCCCAAATACTGCAGCCGTATCTGGCACAATCACAACAGTCACAACAGTCACAGCATCAACAGCAGCAGCAGCCAAGTGTTTTGTCGTCATCTCTTGCCTACACGAGCCAGCAATCACCAATCCCTGTATGTCCATCAGCCATCCACAAAGCATTCATGCCGTCCTAACATGCACGCTGCACTAGGGTGGCTTCTACAACAACTCGTACAATCCACAGCAACCGCAGACTATGCAGACGGATCAGCAGCTGAGCTTCAACGGGTCTCCGATCACGGATTACGGCTACAACGGCAACGACCTGAACCTCTCTGCCGACACCGTCTTCAATGCAGACGCGTTTCAGCAGTACAGCTACCCGCCTGCACAGCAGTTTGTTCCAAGGCGTATGGGAGCCACACTGTTTCGCTACACGACCGTCAAGACCATCCCGCTTACTCCATCGGGCAACTTTGTGGTTGAGGTGCCTGTTCCTGAAAAAGTCTATACTTCAGGACGGATGGACACTCGAGAAGTCTCCCACCTGCGATGTAAGTATGTGGCATCTCCAATTGCACATTTACGGTGACTTGCTGACCCTGCGATGCGCACTCGTCCCTCGAAACACAGACACGGCAGTGGTTGGCGACCCAAACGAGTTTTACGAACGGGGATACTAGTAAGAGATCCACACTGCAGACACACGGCGTGGTGATCAAACTAACCATGATCGGTGTGTGTCGCGGCAGTCTTCGGCCTGCTGAAGAGGGCCGCAGCACGGAGCTGTTCATTGTCGTCACCATGTACAACGAAGACGACACATTGTTTCTCAAGACCTGGAAGAGCCTCCGCCGCAACATCAACTTCTTGTGTCGCAAAAAGAATTCGGCTGTCTGGGGCCCGGAAGGCTGGAAGAAGATTGTGCTGTGCATCGTTTCGGACGGACGCGCCAAGATCCACCAAAAGACGCTGGCTGTTCTCGGCGTCCTGGGCGTGTATCAGGAGGGTCTGATCAAGACATCGATCAATGACGAAGGTATTCATACAGCGTTGATGCTATCGGTGCATGGTTTTCTGACAGCAAGCCTGGACGTTCTCCGACGCACACTCATGCGTGCCATTGATACATCCTTGATGCTTGCAGAGGTCACTGCACATGTTTTCGAGTATACATCCTGCGTCTCGTTTGATAGCCAACTCAACGTCAAAAGTATGCACTGCCGCATGTCACAAGTGCCATTGAAATGATCTGTCATGCATCCCGGCTGGCCAAGTTGGTACTAACGGACCTTGCTGAACGCGTACACTGATGCAGAGGGCGACACATCCAACTTCCCGATCCAGGTGCTCTTTTGTCTCAAAGAGAAGAACGCCAAAAAGATCAACAGCCACCGCTGGTTCTTCAACGCGTTCGGGCGGATCCTCAACCCCAACGTGTGCGTGCTCATTGATGTGGGTACAAAACCAACCGATCGCTCTCTATACTTCTTATGGAAAGGTGCATTTGTGCTGCGCCGTTGGTCAAGTCTGGGGATTTGCATGGCTGGTGGCTGACTGACGCGATGTGCGTACCAGAGTTTGATCTGAACCCCAATGTGGCAGGGGCATGCGGCGAGATCTACGCCGAGTGTGGACCGTGCTCCTCCAAACTGCTCAATCCGCTCGTTGCTGCGCAGAACTTTGAGTACAAAATGTCCAACATGCTGGACAAGCCGTTCGAGTCTGTGCTGGGGTTCATCAGTGTGCTCCCGGGTGCTTTCTCTGCCTATCGCTATCGCGCGCTGCTCAACCGTGGCGATGGCGTCGGCCCGCTCGAAAAGTATTTCATCGGAGAAAAGATGCACGGCGGCCCGAACCTGACCATGGCCAACATGTACCTTGCCGAGGATCGCGTGCTGTGCTTTGAGCTGGTTACAAAGCGCGACGAAGCCTGGGTTTTGCGATACGTCAAAGTCAGTCGGCATCCGATCCACACTTGCGCATGCATGCTTGCTGTTTGTGATTGCAATGGCATGCACATTGCGGCGGAGCCGCTCCGTGTCCAGATCCAGATGGACTACTGACATGCTCAATCTGGGACATTATACCGCCGACAGAAAGCCAAAGCCGAAACGGATGTTCCCGACGCTGTGCCAGAGTACATTTGTAAGTAGTCCTTTGGTTGAGCATCATGTACTGATACGAAGCTATGGCTCATCCTAAGCATACTTACACGCACACACGCGCGTACCCTCCACGTTTTCACTCCTTGTGCTGTGCAGCTCAGCGTCGTCGCTGGTTGAACGGATCCTTCTTTGCGGGGCTTCATGCCATTATCCATTTCTATCAAATCTTCCGCTCGGCGCATAGTGTTCCTCGGAAGCTTGTTTTGTTGTGGCAAACCATATGTATGTGTACTTGAGCTTCGTGGACTGAGCACCGCTTAACGTACTGCTGCTGACGAGATCCGCGTGGCATGCAATCACAGACAACGTGATCAACCTAATCTTCAACTGGTTTGCATTGGCAAACTTTTACCTGACATTTTGTAAGGATTGGAACGGTGCACCACAACGCCTCTTGGCGTCGTGCCGCGTTGCGAGTTTCTTGTTGATGCGCGAAATGTGCGGCATGCTTACATCGGCTGACTGATTGCTGGCATGGAAACCAGATTTTCTGTCCGGCACAGTCGTCCAAGAGGCACGCACAGATCCGTTCTTTGGTGTCGGCATTCCCATGTTCATCACCCTCCGACAGCTTTACCTCTTTGCCATTGTGATGATCTTCATTGCGTCTCTCGGCAATCGGCCACAGGGATCAAAGTATCTGTACATTGGCTGCTTTGCCCTCTTTGCGCTGATCATGGCCACATTGCTGTATATAGTAAGTGACGCGCATGGCATTGATCGGCTTCCATGTACTGAAGCTTGCGCCCGTCATCTGCAAGTCTGGCTACGCCATCCATGTCGCGATCCAAGACGCAATCAAGTCGTCCACTACTCTCAATCCGGACGGCACACGCTCGACAAGCGTGCCGTCATTAGCGCGGCTTCTGCTCCAGCCAGCCTTTCGAGACTTGGCGCTGTCGCTCATGTCAACCTATGGCGTCTATATTATCGCGTCTACAATCCATGGAGACCCGCGCCATATGGTCAGACACCATGCTTCTTGCTGTGCACCTCTTCCCTTGTCTTCCATGCTCCGTGCTTGCTTGCTCAGAGTTGCCTTTCTCGGGCTGGAGTTGGTGTGATCTGACCTGCAGGGCTCCACCGACAGTTGACGTCCTTTGTCCAGTACCTGTTGCTACTGCCGTCATTTGTCAACATCCTTATGGTCTACGCATGTGAGTCTCTGTTTGGCATTAGCAATGCTGCAGCACGGCGTCATTGTCTAATGCATGTGCCGTGCTGTGTTTGGCTCGCACTTTTAACGCATGCATCGCCTGCCGAATGTCCAGTCTGCAACCTTCATGACGTGTCGTGGGGAACCAAGGGAGACAACAAGCCAGCCGAGCCATCTGCTCCCGTGCACACCAAAAAGACTGAAACGGGCGATCAGGTCGTTACGGTGGATCTGCCTGTCGACCAAAAGGACATTGACGCCACCTACAACTACTTTCTCAAGGTGCTGCGGCCCAACCCAGCGGATGATGCCGCTGCCAGACGCGAGCGCCGCAAGCGGAATGTCATTGCGCAAGAAGACTACTTCAAGTCTTTCCGTACTCGCGTCGTTCTCTTCTGGATCCTGTCCAACGCACTCCTGATCGCGGCACTCACGACAAAGGAGATTGCGTCCAAGATCGGCGTGGACCTTGAGAATGTCAACGCGTTCAATCCGTTCCTTTCGTTTGTGCTGGTGAGCTGCTGCTGCTGCAGGCACCTACCATCGCCTTGTGTATTGCCTTGAGCCGCCTGGCGGTCCGACCTGCCCTTGACCCATTGGCGATAGACTGACTGCAACTGGCTGTGCAACAGTGGAGCGTTGCTGCTCTGTCCATCATTCGATTTATTGGAAGCATGGCCTACATTTGCATGCAGAGCCAGTGACCGCTCAAGAACTCTTTCTTGACAGTCGCATGCTCTTGCGAGATTGTGGCGGCAAGCCAGCACGCTCCGCATTCCCGCTCTGTGTGGCATCCTGTACAACTGGGATATGTGGGGCAGACTGTGTTGCGTTCAAGCGTTTGATTGAACCCATTCGTTGTCAGTTGTCCGTCCAAAATAGAAACGATCGGCTGCACATGAGCCATTGCATGACGTACCAAGCCGGGTTTGGGATTGCTGTCACTCTCGGTGTCCATGGCCACCAGTCGCTGGCCGTCGCCGTCACCGCCACCATCACCCTCGGTATCATCAATTAAAATAACATCTCGTTGTTTGGCCGCACGCGACATGCGCTGCCTTGCCGGCTTCTTGCCCTTTGCTGCTGCCGTTGCCTTGAGGGGCATTACCGCCGACTGTGCAGCGACTGGCAACGGCGACGATGTACCTGCTGCTGCTGCCGCCGCCTGAGTAGTGGCAGCTGCTGGAACGCGACCTGACGCAAGCTCTGGAGAGGCCGCGCTATAAATGCCAGGATTGCCATCATCGTTCTCGCCATCAAGAATCAACGTCCTGTGTCGTGCAGGTGCTAACCGCCGCTTGGTCGAGGGGTCCTTTGACTGTGCGGATCTAGACGGCCGGGATCGCTTCGAGGTTTGCACAGCGAGCGTGGCGACGTTGTTGGAGGACTGGGGCTCGTGCTCCACACGGCCGCCGCCGTTGGTGCCAGCACCAGCTGCTTCTTGCTGCGCGACTCTGGCGCCATCGTCAGACAGCGACACCGACTGGGCCGAGAGGTCCATCGGCATCGTGTCCAGTGCTTGCTGAGAGCTGCTGCCCGTGGAGTCGTGCGCTGCATCGCCTTGCTTTGCAGATGATGTACCGCCTTTCCGACTCTTTGGAGCCTTTGCTGCGCGCTGCTGGCTGCCATTCTCTGTCCAAGTCGATGGCAGCCTGGCGACTCGCCGTCCAGATCGGGTCGTGAAGTGCATCTCGGGAGCCTCAGCACCAGGGCCGTCAAGTTGCAAACTGTCGCCAGGTTGCGGTTGCTGCTGCTGTCTGCTGCTCTCTGCATCGGATGCTGCTGATGCTGATGCTGCCGCTACTTCGCCACTGGCCTGGAGGTGGACGGATCCAGAATGGCCAGCGCCGCCGTCGCCATCAGGGCTGTTTCCAAGCCGCTGCTCGTGTCCGTCTGCGTCGATCGCGCCACTGTCGTCCTGCTGGCCGGAAGAGACACCCATATCATCCTTGAGTTGCTGGGCCACGTCCACACACCACTCGTACAGTCGTGAGAGAGTGGCCGTGTGCATCGCGGTGTTCTTGTGTTGCAGAGTCAGGGGGTCCAGATGCGAGTCTTGCCACATCTGCTCGAGAACGCGCTGGATATCGAGCACGCTGTGGATCTCCAGCGCGTCTAGCCGGCGTAACATGTCTGCGTCGACCTTGCAAAGCTTGGCCAGCTGAATGAATGCATCTTGGACAATGCGGCCAAAATGCACGCCGAACGGGGTTGCAAGAGGAGCGACGTTCATGTCCTGCCCTTCTGCTGCTGATACCGGTGCTGTTTGAGTCGACGAGTCCTGCAGAGTGATGCCTGTGACATTCAGCAGCCATTTCTCAAAGGCAGTCATGGCAGCAGTAGCGCGCGTGACTGGGTGACTGCTCTGGCCGCTGTCCGTCACGGCTGCTGCTGCTGCTTGTAAAACGGCTTCGCCTTCGAGCGTCGAGGGCAGCTTCAGCTCGCCAAGCTGTCGGTCAATCGCCGTCCGAAGTGCTCGCTCGCGAATGCCGCGTGCACAAAGCGTCTCGGTAAAGCTGTACAACGCAGCCAGGCTGCCAAAGTACGACCAGCCTGTTGTCGACTCGGCAAGGGCAGGGTCGTCTCTTTCGTGTGCAGAGTAGCCGTGCTCGACAAGTACGCCAAAGACGGGTGCTGGGGTGCTTGATGCTGATTGGTTGGACTCGAGTGCGGCATCTCTTGATCCTGGCTCGGCATCTGCCAAGAGTTTGGCTTGATCAGAGTTGGTTTGGCCAGCGTCTTCGCCAGCATCCTCACCGCCTGCCTTGCCGTCGGAAGCGGCCCTTTGCAGGTCTGGCACAATCATCATCCACCAGTACGCACGGCCAAACCGATCGACGCCGAGGAGACAATCTCCGAGCCCACGCAGTGCCTTGGTCAGAAGAGCAGCCTTTCGCTTGTCGGCGAAATCAAGCGTCTCGAGTGCACCGCGTCGAAGCTGGAGTTTATGGCGAGCAGCCTGCTGTGTCGCGTACTCTTTCGACAATGCCTTTTGCTCTTCAGAGAGCCTTTGCAAAGGACTTGCCGCGTCCGTCGTTCCGCGCTCTACGACAGCATCCGCATCGGCAGGAGCAGCCACGTTGGCATTCGGCGATTCGGCAGGAGCGCTTTCCGATGAAGACGCGGCCGAATCAGCCAGGCTATGGGCAGACGCCATCTTGGCTTGCAGCTCTACCAGGCGCACTTGAACGAGGTGGAGCTCGGTCTGGACTTCTCGCCAGCGCACGCTTCGTTCCTGGCGCCGCTTCTTGATGGTAGCAATAGCCACGTCGGCGGTGGCTAGGTGCTGTCGGAACGCCTCCGTTTCGGTGACCCATGACACGAGCTGCATCAAAAGCGACACGTGCGTTGCAGGCGATATTTGCGGAAACTCAACGTCGCTCAGCTCTTTGTAGCAATCGGGCATGAGCTCGCGGACGTATTCGGCAAGATACGACTGCAAGAGGATCTGCTCCTTCGGGGCCTCGTCCGGCTCGATAAACACCAGTGCTCGCGAGTACAGGTCCAGCAAGAGCTGGAAGGATGACGCCGGCTCGAGGACAGCATCAACAATCTTGGCTGTACATTGATGATCCGAGTACAGGAGCGCGGAGTCAGCATGCATCCGCTGCAGTGCCAAAGCGTCGTCATGCAGGGTGGCTAAAAAACAACTCACCAAACGTGATGGTGTTGGTGGTGCTGTAGACATCGATGCCAAGAAGCTCTGCACCAAAAGCCTCGAAAAACTGGAAAACAGAGAAGAGATCAATCAGCGCCGATGGTGACAGAAAACGGCGCGCAGCTGCCAATGGACGATCGTCGCGGTCGCTCCTCGCTGGCAGTTGAAGAGGCGTGGATCCAGCCAGCTGCTTTTGCGTGCCGAAAAACGCAAGGTCTTCGTCCAAATCGTCGACCCCAAACGCCTTGTTTCTGGATCGCTGCATGGCATGAACTGCTTGCAGAGTGGATTGGCTGCTAGGTGCAAACGGGAGAGTCTGTAGAAAAGGGCTTCGGCATCCTGTGTCGATTGCGGATGCGTGTATGGCGGCTGCATGGCGTACTGTCCATGTGCAGGTGCATATCCAGCTCCTGAGTCTGGCTCGGATCCCTGCCGGTACTCCTGGGCAAACCCTTGCACAGGCATACGCCCTGAAGACGATGCAGGTGTCCGTTCAAGCGTAAGCGTTGGCTGCCCGCCGTGAGTGGGCCGAAAATGCAGCTGCGTCTGTCTCAGAGTAGATTTGGCTCCAATCTGCCGTGACCGAGAGAGCAAGATGCAAGATGAGCATTAGACACAGCTGGCAGCCACAGGCAGAGGGAATCTTCAAAGTCGGGCACGTGCCTGTCGCGACGACGACTGCGATGCTGCGTTCGAGACGGACGAATCGGTATGCGCAGGAGCTGCCATTGACGACGGGTGGTTCACTGGCTGACTCGCCGAGGTGTAGAATGCTTGGGGAGGAGCAGTGACTTGCGGTCCATGGTACGACTCGACTGAGTGGTAATGCGACTGTTGTGCCATATGAGGATGCTGGAGTGACGCAACAGACAACGCACGTTAGATGGACGACAATGCTGATGGGAGCCCAAACAACGAACCGATGCAGAAGGGTAGCTGTTGCCGTGATGATCGACCGTGTAGCCTATGGGAGGCATCTGTGAAAGCACAACGTCCAAGAGTGAGCATGCTGATTGCCACATGGGAAACAGTGCGTATGCACCAAAACGCACCGCATTTGCCCACGGTCCTCCAGCGCGGCCGGCGTATGGATCGCCTTCGTATGTGCCATAGGGGGTGTGAGCGTGAGCATAGTAGACGGGCATATGGGCTCCATTGTGTGGAGGATGAGATGGATGCTGCAGGTGCATGTCGTATGGGCTAGATCCGGACGCGAAGGGATGGCTGTGTGAGCTCCTTCGATCATGGTAATCTGCGTTTGGGTGATGCTCGTTTGTCTGCATGAGGGCATGCAACACGCCAGACGGTCAGCGACGTGCACACTGCAAGTGCGCGTGTGCACATGGTGGCCGCAGAACCCACCAGCCGCACAAGCGAAGGAAGCGGCGTGAACGCCTTTGGGAGATACCGCGAGTGTGACTGCTGTGGCGATGCGTCAGATCTATGGGATATGGCTCTCCCATTGCAAGCAAGGATGCGATCAACACGTGCAACGATGGATGTACCTCGTCTCGGTCACTCTTGGGAACAGAGTGCTCTGCACCACCAGTTTGGTTGGTGATGCGACTCTCCGAGCTGTTGTATGGCGATTGCTGCGTGTGCACCAACGAGTCAGCTACGACGCTTGCTATCACAGGCCAGATTGACATGCGGATACCTCGGCTCCAGATGGTCGATGGCTGCTGGGATCGATTAGCAGAGTCTGCAGCTCGGAGCCTCCTGGGCAAGGCGAAGCAGATGGATGAAGCGGCTGTCCGGCAGATGCCCGCGGGTTAGCCTCGACTTGAACATGAGCTGGTGGCGGTTGCGGCGACGAGTGTGTCATTGGCGAAGCTGAAATGTGCGCAGGCGATGCAGATGTTGGCGCGATTGCGCGATCGAGGACAGGCAAGTTCAGACGAGCGTAGCCAAGAAGCTGATGCTGGTTCACGATGCTATTGCTGGCGTCTGGATGCTGGCCAGGAAACTGGTGCTGGAAGTGGTGGTGGTGGTGCGGGTGATGATGTTGCTGGGCGTGGTACGGACGCAAGTCTGGCGATGAGAGGGGGTGGGGATAGGCATGTGCAAGCTCCTGGTAGTACTGCTGCTGCTGCTGCTGCTGCTGCTGCTGCTGCTGCTGCTGTTCTTGGAGCTGTCCGGGCTGGTACAGATGTGGATCGTGGTGCTGATCTGGCGGCAGGTGATGATGAAGAGGGTGGTGCGAGCCTTGAAGTGGTGGCAACGGGATTTGGGCGGCTCCGTTGGCGGTCGAGTAGGACTGCTGCACGGGCAGTTGAACAGGCTGCTGCACGGGCTGCTGCTGTGCCAGCTGGCGCTGAGGATGGTCCGGCCCACCTGCGAGGCCGGGCGAGTGGTGGGCAGCATGCTCGGCACGGGCGTCATCTGCAGCGGCTCTGTGGCCACGGGCCGACGACGATGCGCTGCCTGCCTGCGTCCATGCGGATAGGGTCCAGTGGCTCGGATGCTTGCTCGGCGCAGACCGCCAGACGCTTGCTCAGACGCTTGCTCCGCAGACGCTTGCTCGGGCTTGCGGGCGATGGGCGGCAGAGGAAGGCGGCAGAGGAAGGCGTCAGAGGAAGGCAATTCTCAGGGATGGAAGGTTGTAAGGCGACCGTTGGCGTTGGCAGCCACTGCGCCTCACGTGACCACATGCGACGCTTTATTGGCTCGCCACAACGAGGGGCAGCACCTCCTCACGCAGCTCTCATGCATCACGCATCACGCATCACGCATCATCGTCATCCATCAGCTCTGCTAGCTCGCGCTCTTCTTCCTCGGTCAGCATCGACGCCTTGGGCTGATCCGCCTCGCCAGCTGCTGCCGCCCCTGTCGTCACGCTTGCTGAAGACGCGTCCACCTTGTCATCCACGGCCTGCTGAGCATCAGCACCATAGCCAGCGCCAGAGCCAGAGCCAGCGACGGCCGCGCCCGTGTCCATGTCCATATCCGTTGCAGCGGTCGCGTCTGATGCAAGCTCTTCCGCTAACAGAATGTGCACAACCATTGCCATTGCGCGCATCAGTCGTCTGTGGAATGCTCCACGCTTTCCAACCAGGGCCAACCAGGGCCAACCAGGGCCAACCAAGGCAATCCTGCACAAACTCACACAGGCTCCACGATCGAATGGTGCAGTCGAGCGATCCAGTCCACAGCGTGTGGTTGGACGCAAGCTGGATCGTCGACACTTCGTCCGTGTGTGCCTCGATCACCTTGACGCACTTTTCAGTCTGCAGAAACGACGCAACAGCCTGCGAGTCAGCCGACGCGTCCTGTCACTGCGCTTGAGCAGCAGTCTCTGGCAGCCTCCGTCTTACTGCAGCATTCCAGATCCGGATGTTCTCGTCGCGGCACCCCGTGGCGATCAGTCCAGTCTCGCCAATGATCTGGATCGACTTGGCAAAGTCTGGATGCACAAACGTGGTGACCTGTGTGTTGGTCTGCATGCGTTGCACGTGTCGTCAGAGGGTCAGCAAGCGCACAAGACAGAGGCGCCGCTGGACAGTGCCCACGCCGCAAGCTGACCTCCAGATCCCATCGCTTGGCTGACTTGTCGGCCGAAACTGCCACACAAACGTTCACGTCAGTGTGCATGCAGCAGCGCCATATGCTCGGTGTTTGATTGAACGCACCCGACCACAGCTCGCACTCGTCCGCAGACAGGGCAAGGCCGTACACTGACGTCTCGTGGCCCACCAGCACGGCCAGCTCAGATCCCGAGACAGTGCTCCATTTGCGGATCGTGTTGTCAGACGAGGCCGAGAACAGGACAGAGCCGTCGGCAGAGAGCACAATGTCCTCCACAGCGCGACGGTGGCCACGGAAGACCTTGACATGGGCACCCGTGTCGGCATCCCACTTGCAGATGGTCTTGTCTGCAGATGCGCTGTACAGATGGCTGCCAAACAAGCGCAGGCTCTTGACAAAGTCGTTGTGGAACGAGATGCACAGGATCTGGCTCTCGTCCTGTATAGCGAGCCATGCCATGCCGCCCAGGGTCAGCAGCGAACGCCAGCCAGCAGGGCCGCATTGCCGTCCTTACAGCCGTGCTCCACTTGCGGATGGTCTTGTCCCACGAGCCTGTGAAGAGCGACACATCGGCACCGTTGCTGTCGTACACAACAGCAAGCGACGTTACAGGGCCAGAGTGGCCACGGAACACCTTGAGGGTTGCGCCGGTCTGTCGATGCGCAAGTCGGTCAGCCACTCGGCCAGCATACATGCACAAGCACATGTACATGCACATGCTGCCTTGGCTCACAGACAGACAGACAGACAGACAGTGTCGCACACGGACCTGCAGGTTCAGCTTGCGTGCAACATGTCCGGCTTCACCAACATAGGCAAGCGTCGCCGGCTGTTCGTTGGATCCAAACGACAGGTCGGCAGGCGGGGCAGACACCAGCTCAAGGGCAAGGACCTTGGACGGCACGGCCAGCGGGGATCCTCTGTTGGCAACAACGGCCTGCTTGGCCTTGCGGGCCTGCTTGAGCTCGAGCGTGCGGTCGCTCTCAAAGAAGTTTTCCCGGGACGTTGCGATCATGTTGCCGATGTGGTGCGAGATGCGAACCCCGACCACGCGGAGGTGGCTGGGCACGTTGGACGATGGACACGATGGACACGTTGGGCAAGATGAGCACGTTGGGCGGAGGCGGAGGCGGAGGTCAGGAGCTGGATGTCGCACAACGGACAGCAACAGTCGGAGGCGGAGGTTGGGACGCACGCTGCGCAGTCGGGCCCAGCGCAGATGATGGGGCGGAGGTTTTGGGATGGCATTTGCTGGCCCAATGCCCGACTATAAAAGGGCTCGGGGCTCCCGCTTCGCATCGCTGCCCAGCAACCACCACTCCTCGCTCACTGCCTCGCTCTCCTCTCTCTTGGGCCAAGCCACACACGGGACAACATGGCACGGCAAGACAAGGTGGCCAGAGCACGCGGCCATGCAGGGCAGCCAGCGAGCCATTTGGTTGGGTGTTTTGCAGACGACCTAGATCTACCGCCCCTTGTTGCTGGCCACCGGCACCATCCGAGTCGTGCAGCACTCGCTGGTGGTGTCGCCGTGGCCCAGCCCGCACCGTCAGATCCAGCTCGTTGCAAAGACCTAAACCAAGTGAGCTCTCTGGCTGTCCAGCAGCCAGTGCTGCTCTGTGCCTGTCTCGCTGTGCCTGCCTGTCTCTTGCTGTCTCTTGCTGTCTCTCCTCTCTGCCTGCTGTGCCACCACCACCACCACCACCACCACCACCACCGCCGCCAGTGCCTGGCCGTGTGGCCGTGTCCTGCCGTCAGCTGTCCACAGTTAACCTCCCCATGTCCAGTGCCGTTGCCGCCTTGGCCTCACTGTCGGACACGGCGAGTAACTTGGATATGTTGTGGCAAGTCGCTGCCTCGCCGGCCCCCACAGCCCACAACCCCCTGGCCCCCTGGCCCTCTGCCCCCAACCCCCACTGGCCCCCTGGCTCGTGGCCCCTTTCGAATGAATCTTGGCTTGACCCTCATCAACATGCTGCTGCTGCTCCGCTGTCGTCCGATGGCCGCGCGCCGAGCAACCGCTGCTCTGGCTGCTGCCGCGAGTGCTCCGCACACCCAAACAGTGTCTGCACCTTCCCTGCGCAGGCTCGGCACCACTGCCATTGCCCCTCTGCATGCATCGGCCCCTTCAGCGAGTGCATCTCGCAAGGCTGTGCCGCTCACTGCCGAGCGTCTGCCATCGCTCGTTCGAGATGCCCGCTTCAAGCGTCTGACGGCCCAGGACATTGCTGCCTTTCGGGCGATGCTGCCACACGAGAGCAGCGTCCTGTCTGCAGACACGCAGCCAGAGGCGGTCGAGCCGTTCAACGAGGTACGGCCCTCGGGCACAGCCGCCATGCATGCCGTGCCAAGTCGGCCGCGCTGACAAAGCAGCTCGTGCTGACCTGACCTGACCACCTGTCCCGCCGGCACGTGCAGGACTGGATGCGCAAGTTCCGTGGACAGTCCCGACTTGTGCTCCGCCCAAAGACGACCGAGCAGGTGTCCCAGGTCCTTCGCTACTGCAACGAGCACCGCATTGCTGTCGTTCCGCAGGGCGGAAACACGGGCCTTGTGGGCGGCAGCGTTCCTGTCCACGACGAGATTGTGCTCAGCACCCAGAGCCTCAACCGCATCCGCGACTTTGACCACGTCTCGGGCATCCTCACATGCGACTCGGGATGCATTCTCGAGGTGCTCGACAACTGGCTCGCCGAGCGTGGCTATATGATGCCGCTGGGTGGGTCTGCTCTCGCTGTCCTTGTCCTCTTCTCGTCTTGATCGCTGCCAGCTGGCACTCACCTCGTCCATGCCCCCTCCTTGCAGATCTGGGTGCCAAGGGAAGCTGCCACATTGGCGGCAATGTCGCCACGAATGCAGGCGGCTTGAGACTACTGCGCTACGGCAGCCTCCACGGCACGGTTCTCTCTCTCGAGGTTGTGCTGGCCGATGGTACCATTCTTGAACTCGGCAAGCCCTTGCGCAAGGACAACACGGGCTACGATCTCAAGCAGCTCTTTATTGGCTCGGAAGGCACGCTGGGCATCATCACCTCGGTGTCGATCCTGACTCCCCCCAGGCCCAAGGCCGTCAATGTCGGTAAGCCATGCGCTTGTTCGTGCGTCTGTGGCAGCCTTCGTCTAACCCCCATCCAAATGGCGCCAACGCATGTGCACATCCAGCACTGCTCGGCCTGGACAGCTACGAGTCCGTTCTGGCTCTGTTCAAGCATGCCAAGACGGATCTGGGCGAGATCCTGTCAGCGTTCGAGTTCTTTGACCGCCAATGCATGAACCTGGTCCGCAAGCACATTGCAGGTGCCCGCGAGCCGTTCGACACCCAGACGCCGTTTTACGTGCTGATTGAGACGAGCGGATCCAGCAAGGAGCATGACGATGCCAAGCTAGCCACGTTCCTGGAGCGCGTCATGGGCGACGAGATTGTGGTGGACGGCACGCTTGCGCAGGATGCCACTCAACTCGCTGCGTTTTGGAACATCCGCGAGTCCATTCCCGAAGCGTGTGCCAAGGAGGGCGGCAACTTCAAGTACGATCTGAGCGTTCCCGTGTCCAAACTGTACTCGCTCGTTGACGAAATGCGCCGTCACCTCACGGCCAAGAAGCTCTTTTCTGCCTCCGAGGCCGAGGGTGGTGCACCATCCTCGGGCGGAGATCGCGTCAGCCACATTGTCGGGTTTGGCCACATGGGCGATGGCAACCTGCATCTCAACATCACCACCTCTGGCTGGTCGCGGAACATTGAGGATGCCATTGAGCCGCACATCTACCAGCTCGTCCAGGATGCGCAGGGCTCTATATCCGCCGAGCATGGCCTGGGTCTCATGAAGGCACCCTACCTCGGCTACTCCAAGTCGCCCGAGACGATTGCGCTCATGCAGCGTACCAAGGCCCTGTTTGACCCCAACGGCATCCTGAATCCATACAAGTACTTTGCTGGCAAGGGACCTGCATAGCTGGCACAAGGGGCCGGCCATGATGCGTGGAACGAGTCTGCAACAATAAACGGTCGTGTCACATCAGAGCTTCATTGGCAAGCGGATCCACAGGCCAAGCAACTGCGTGCGACAAGAAAACAACAACGACAACATGCCAAAATGCTTCGAGACGCCATGGAAAACAGAGTGTCAGAGGGAGCGTGTCACGCAAGACTGGGCCATCCGTGATTGGGCCATCCGCTCAGATCTCGGACGACCAGTTCTTGCGGAAACGCTCCTGCAGGATGCGATCGGTCCACTCCCACGTCTTGAGAGCGAGCGCGTCGTCCTTGGCGGCCTTGTTGGGCTCGGCCAAGGCGCCAAAGGGCACAAAGTAGCGGCCGCGATACTGCAGACGCTCAATGTCGGGATCGGCGGCAACGTAGATCTGGGTCAGAGCACCCTTATCGGCCTTGATGGCCAGCGCGCGGAACACGAGCATGGCGGCAGACTCTCTGGTGGCCTTGTCCATGTGGCGCGAGAGCTCCGTGGCCACGACGCCCGGGTGCACGGCGTTGACGTAAATGTTCTTGATGCCCTTGGCCTCGAGGCGGCGCTGCAGCTCGCGCGTAAAGTGGATGTTGGCCATCTTGGTCTCGCAGTAGCGCTTCTCCTTGTCGTAGCCGGCCTCGTCGTCAAGGTTGGCGTAGCGGATGCCGTCGGCATTGCCCATCGCGTGGGCAAGGCTCGACAGGTTGACGATGCGGGCCGACGGCGCCTTCTTGAGCGCCGGCAGCAGCCGCAGCGTGAACACAACGGTCGCAAAGTGGTTCGTGGCAAACTGCGACTCGATGCGCTGCTTGGAAAAGTCCCAGGGCGTGTGCATCACGCCGGCGTTGTTGACGAGGATGTCGAGCTTGAGGCCGCGCTTGAGGAAGGCGTCGGCGGCAGCCTCGACCGAGACGAGGTCCATAAAGTCGACCAGCAGCAGCTCGACCCTGGTGTTGCCCGTGTCGCGCTTGATCTCCTCGATGGCGTTACCCGTCTTTTCGGCCGAACGACCCGCACAGAAGACATGCGCACCCTTGCGGGCGAGCTCGAGCGCCGTGACCTTGCCGAGGCCGGCCGAGGCGCCGGTGACGAGGGCGACCTTGCCCTCGAGCGACGGCAGCTGGGCGACGGACCAGGACGGGTGCGTGAAGGCCTGCGTGAAGACGGAACCCCAGGTCATCGTGAAGGAGATGTGGATGTGACGGCGAGCGGGCGGATATTTGCGGCCGACGATAACGGCTGCCTTGCCGCATGCAGTCACGTGACTAGGCCAACACGCCGCGCTTTTCATTCATCGAACACGGCATGCAGACACCCGCTCAAACGGCCGACGACCAGCCGCTGCGGAAGTGCTGCTGCAGGATGCGATCGGTCCATTCCCATGTCTGCGCGGCGAGCTTTTCGTCCTTGGCCTGCGGGCTGGGCTCGGCAAGGGTGGCATAGGGCACAAAGTACTTGCCGCGGTACTGCTTCTCCTCGATCTCGGGATCCGCAGCGACGTAGAGCTGCGTGAGTGCACCATTCTGGGGCGAGATCATCACCGCATTGGCCAAGCGCACAACCAGCGAATCCAGCAGCGATGCTTTGTGGGCGCCCTCAAAGATGTCCGTCTTGACAATGCCGGGATGAAGCGCGTTGACGTAGATGTTGTTGGTGCCAGCGGCTTCCAGACGGCGCTGCAGCTCCAGCGTAAAGTGCATGCTCGCGAGCTTGGTTTCGTTGTAGCGACGTTTATAGTCGTGGTTGCTGTCATCATTGAAGCTCTCGTAGCCGATCGCAGTGACGCTGGTGTGCGCGATGCTCGACAGGTTTACGATGCGGGCCAACGGCGCCTTCTTGAGCGCCGGCAGCAGCCGCAGCGTGAACACAACGGTCGCAAAGTGGTTCACGGCAAACCCAGACTCGATGCCCTGCTTGGAAAGGTGCCATTCAGGCTGGACGATCCCTGCGTTGTTGACAAGGATGTCCAGCTTCAGGTTGCGCTTGAGGAACTGATCGGAGGCCGCTTCCACAGAGACAAGGTCCATAAAGTCTGCAAGCAGCAGCTCGACCTTGGGGTTGCCCGTCTCCTTGACGATCTCATCGATGACAGCCTGCGTCTTTTCGGCCGAACGGCCGGCACAGAAGACGTGCGCTCCCTTGCGGGCGAGCTCGAGCGCCGTGATCTTGCCGAGGCCGGCAGAAGCACCAGTGACGATGGCGACCTTGCCGTCGAGAGATGGCAGCTTGTCGACGGACCACGAGGGATAGGTGAATGTCTGGGTGAAGACGGATAGGTAGGTCATCAGGAGCGGCGAATATGTTGTTGAAAGCGGAGGCAGACGCCACGAGGCCAAGAAAAACAGCGAGCATCACAGCAAGTCAGGTGTGCATGCCTTGCAGATCTGCAGCACGGTGCCTGCCATGCACATTCCTGAATGGCTATGCGTACACGAGACGGCGATGCGGCAGTGGGAGTGCATAGGTGCACACTCGATCGTGCATTCCAGTCGGCATGGCCCATGAGAGCTGGCAAGAATGCAATGCGATGCGATGCGATGCAATAGTGGGGTTTATTCCGTGGTGGTGGTGGTGGTGTGACAATAGATTACTCGAGCTTGGCCAGAAGCTCCGAGTCTCTGTAGAGGGTGTACTCGTCCTGGCCAAACTTGAGGGCGTTTCCGCCAAAGGGAGGCAGGAGGACGCGGTCGCCCTCCTTGACGGCAAGAGGACGAATGGCACCGTCCTGAGCGATGCCAAGGGATGCGAATGTGCATGTGCATGTGCACACGGGTGAGTGACTGCGAGAGTGGCTTGCAAGGCAGGGCAGGGCAGGACAGAGCTCTGGTCAAAGGCAGCGGCCAACAGCACGCACCTTGTCAGGCGCACCGGGGCCGACGGCAATGACGACGGCCTCGTTGAGCGACTCCTGGGCCTTTTCGGGGATGAAGAGACCCGAGGCGGTTCTCTGCAGCGGGCCAGCCAGCCGGACAGGTGAGTGAGTGAGTGAGTGAGTGAGTGAGAAGGAGAGTAGCAAGACAGTCAAGGCAGGCAGGCAGACAGACAGACAGACAGACAGACAGACTAGACAGGCAGACAGTCAACACAGACAAGACAGGCAGCGCACCTCGACGGGCTTGATCTTCTGAACGAGCACACGGTCAAAGAGGGGCACGATGCGCTTTGTTGCGGCACGGACGGCAGACTGGCGTGAGGGAGTGGGCGAGTGGGTGTAAGTAACAGAGTGTAAGTAACAGAGCGAGCGTGCGAGTGAGTCGTTCAAGGCAGCCAGACAGCCAGCCAGCCAGCCAGCCAGCCAGCCAGCCAGCCAGCCAGCCAGACGGCCGCGCACCATTGTGAGTTGCTGTTGGTGTTGTTGGTGCTGGCGGAGAGATCTCGCTGCGACTGCAAAACGACTGCAAAACGGCGACTGCACGCCGAGCCCGTGGAACGCCAAAGAACCTGCGGCCAGAGCATGTGACGGCCCGTTCGACGCTGGTTCGACGCTGGTTCGATGCCGTTCCGGCCCGCTTCCACATCGCACCGTATTTCCGCGCATTCCCGCGACTTTCCCCACTCACCACTCAGCCAACCACCAACCCAACAACCACCACAATGTTCTCGTCTGCGTCCAGAGCCGTGCTCCTTCGCAACGCTGCCGCCGCCCCGCGCTCGACCGCCTCGACGGTGCGCGCCTACTCGTCGCACAAGGAGATCCTCTTTGGCCAGGAGGGCCGCCAGCGCCTTGCCCGCGGCGTCGACGTGCTCGCCCGCGCCGTCGCCGTCACGCTCGGCCCAAAGGGCCGCAACGTGCTCATTGGTGCGTGTTCAAGTGATCTCTGTCTGTCTGAGCATGCCTGTGGATGCCCGTCTGTGCCTGTACATGCCCGTCTGTGACTGTGCACGCCTGCCTCGCCCGCCTTGTATGCCCTCTGCCAACCCTCCTCACACTCGCCTGCCCTCGCCTGCCCTCGCCTGCCCTTTCCCCCTTCCGCCGTCAAACCCACAGAGCAGTCGTACGGCTCGCCAAAGATCACAAAGGACGGCGTGACCGTCGCAAAGTCCATTGTCCTCGAGGACAAGTTCGAGAACCTCGGCGCCCGCCTGGTGCAGGACGTCGCCAACAAGACCAACGAGGCCGCCGGCGACGGCACCACCACCGCCACCATCCTCACCCGCGCCATCTTCACCGAGGGCCTCAAGAACGTCGCCGCCGGCGTCAACCCCATGGACCTCCGCAAGGGCGTCCAGCAGGCCGTCGACCTCGTTGTCCGTTTCCTCAAGGAGAACGCTCGCCCCATCACCACCTCGCAGGAGGTTGCCCAGGTCGCCACCATCTCGGCCAACGGCGACAAGCAGATCGGCCTGCTCATTGCCAACGCCATGGAAAAGGTCGGCAAGGAGGGCGTCATCACTGTCCAGGAGGGCAAGACGCTGGTCGACGAGCTCGAGATCACCGAGGGTACGTGCATGTGTGTGTGTGCATCTGTATGTGTGCACCTGCTGCCCCCTTGCATGCCCTGTGCACCAGCATCGCATCCCATCGCATCCCAAACACTCACGTGCTGCGTCCCCTTCCCCCCGCACTCGGCCATGAACAACCGCGCCAGGCATGCGCTTCGACCGTGGCTTCATCTCGCCCTACTTCATCACCGACACCCGCACCCAAAAGGTCGAGTTTGAGAAGCCCCTCGTGCTCCTCTCCGAGCGCAAGATCTCGGCCCTCCAGGACCTTCTCCCCGCTCTCGAGATCTCGGCCCAGCGTCGCCGCCCTCTGCTCGTCATTGCCGAGGACGTCGACGGCGAGGCTCTCGCCGCCTGCATCCTGAACAAGCTACGCGGCCAGGTCCAGGTTGCCTGCGTCAAGTCGCCCGGCTTTGGTGAGAACCGCAAGGCCATCCTCCAGGACATGGCCATCCTCACCGGCGGCACCGTCTTCAGCGACGAGCTCGACATCAAGCTCGAGCGCTGCACCTTCGAGGACCTTGGCTCGGCTGGCCTTGCCACCGTCACCAAGGACGACACCATCTTCCTCAACGGCGCTGGCTCCAAGGAGGCCGTCTCCCAGCGCGCCGAGCAGCTCCGCTCGCTCATCACTGCCACCGTCTCCGAGTACGAGAAGGAGAAGCTCCAGGAGCGTCTGGCCAAGCTCTCGGGCGGTGTCGCCGTCATCAAGGTCGGCGGCTCGTCCGAGGTCGAGGTCGGCGAGAAGAAGGACCGCTTCGTCGACGCTCTCAACGCCACCCGCGCTGCTGTGGAGGAGGGCATCGTTCCCGGCGGTGGCACTGCTCTCCTCAAGGCGAGCACCATCCTCAGCTCGATCAAGCCCGACAACTTTGACCAGGGTCTCGGTGTCGACATTGTCCGCAAGGCCATCCTCGCTCCGTGCCGCACCATCGTCGACAACGCCGGCGAGGAGGGTGCCGTTGTCGTTGGCCGTCTTCTCGAGGCTTACACTCCCCCCAAGGACGGCCTCAAGGACACCTCGGACGGCAAGTTCAACTGGGGTAAGTCTGCGATGGCTGTGCACCCACAATGCACCACAAAGGAACGCGCTCGTCTTGACCGCGTCTTGACCGCGTCTTGCCGTTGATGATGGCTCTAACACGCAATGGTTCTTGGCAGGCTACAACGCCGCGACTGGCCAGTACGTTGACATGATCAAGGAGGGCATCATTGACCCCTTCAAGGTCACCCGCACGGCCCTCAGCGATGCCAGCAGTGTTGCCTCGCTCCTCACCACCACCGAGTGCATGATTGTTGATGCTCCCAAGAAGGACGCCGCCGGCCCTCCCATGGGCGGCATGGGCGGCATGGGTGGTATGGGCGGCATGGGCGGCATGATGTAATGCGCCGCATGCTCCTCCATACTTTATTCCATTTCTGTGTCCTTGTTTCTCCCCCCTTCACCCCTCCTCCTGTCTCCACAATACGCCTACCCACGCCTACTTTTAACGCTCCTTCCGATGGCATTCCATACACTGCATTGCATGTTTCCCATCATTTTCCTGTTCATTCATCTGCACTCCTTTGCCGCACCTTGCTCGGTCGGCCATCCGTCGTGGCTCATCGGCGCGTGTCTGTGGTGCCGGGCTTCTGCATGCTTGCCAGATGCGCCTTGAGCTCGCCATACGCGACAGCAGGCATCGCCTTGGCCAGCGACTCGACAAACAGCTGTGCTCGGAACCCATGGCCGGCCTCCATAAGCACGTCGACAATGGCCTTGTACCCAAACTTTGGATTGGCCTTTGCAAACTGCTCGTGGTGGGAGACGAGACTGTCAGCCAACCGCGCAGCACGGCAACTGCAGCAACCAGGATGCCGCATCCCACATCCCACATCCCACATACCTTGTCGAGCCAGTCCCAGTCCTCCTTCTGGACCGTGGCACGCAGTTCAAGCCAGGCGTACCGCCGGTCATCCACCTTGAGATCGTTCTTGATCTTGAGCGCACGATTGGCCTGGCCCAGCAGCAGACACTTGAAGATGGTGTCGACCACGGACAGATCCACAAACGGCTGTTGCAGCTCGCGCTCCAGCGTGCTCTGCAGCAGCAGCAGCTTGCCTTGGTCTTCGAGCGCCTGGGCAAGAGATGGTGGCTATCAGAGACTGCAGTGTGGACGGCATGCGCGTGCCTGCTTACCTTGACTTCAAACGCGCAGTCCTTCTCCTCGCTGTACAGCTTGGACGACGCCTTGAGCTTGATCAGCCGGACTTGCACATCCTGCCATCGACCCACAAATGTCAGACCCATGCACGCGTGCGTCCAACCCACCCATGCCGATCACGGCCACTTGCCTTGTCCAGGTGGCTCTCTTGGAACAGCAGATGGGCAGAGGCCGCACGACGATCGTCCTGGTCGTAAAAGTCTCGCAGCAGCTGAGTGTCTTGTTCGCGGCAGTACGCCTCCAGAAGACTGCACGCCAGCGGCTTGTCGCTGACGATACGGAAAAAGTCGGCAGGCGGCAGCTTGCGCTTCATGTGCAGCAGAACCAGGTACACTGGCGGCAGGTCGGTTGCTCGTGTTAGCTGCCCCATTTCTGTGTGATCGCCCGGCACAGCTGATCGACTGGTTTGCAGGCCCACCGCACGAAACCAAAGACCCCTCTCTCACCAAGATCAGAGTCGCATGACTCGACCGCCTTGACCAGCGCCAGCTCGTCTTCCTGCATGCTCAGCAGCAGCGGCACCTGGTCGGCCGGCGATGGCTCGTAGTTGAGCAGCTTGGTGGCAAGCCGCACGCGTCCTGCAGCATACGCGGCACGGGCAACTTCCGAAAACGAAATGCCCTTGCACGAGCCAAGCTTCTCAACCACCTGGCGACAGACCGTCTCTTCGTCTTCGGACGAATGCTTGACCTTGACGCTCGCCCAGTCAATCATGACGCGGTCAATGGGCATCTTGAGGTACTCGCAGATGCGGCGTGCAAGCAGATGCTCGCGGCGGTTGATGAGTCTGTCTACCAGCCCCTCGGGCGAGCAGGCCACGTACCTATGCCGCAGCAGTCAGTCTCGCCACCGCCCGCAACCAGCGAGACGGCCAAACCTACTGTGCAAACGTCAATGGGATGCCAATCTGCGCATCGCGCACGGCATTCAGCACGCGGATCGTCTTGCACACGTCCACGAATCGGTCTGCAGAGAACGACTCCAAGAACGCCTTGCCAAACGATGCTGCCTGTCGAGTGCCATGCAACGGTCAGACAGGCTCTTTCCGCTCGCATCGACTACTCCTGGCAGACACGACTCACCCGCAGCAGCGCCTTTTGAAGAAACGGATCAAACTCGTTGCAGCTGGCGTCCATGCACGCAATCACGGCTTCCATCAGCTGAGGGCGGATGCTGCGCACGTTTTCGTCGGCTTTGGGACTCTCTTTCTGCGAAGCCGTCCCATCGTGCCGTTACGGGGCGTCAGCGTCAGTTGTCGCGCCAACACCAAGCAGTCGAGCTCGACGAGTCACACACCTCGAAATGCTCGCGCGCATCAAACAGAATGGCGCTAGGAGCAGTCGATCCAATCTTGAATATGCCCTCAGTGACGACTAGACGCAATGCATCATCAGCCATTGCCAAGCTGTCGGGTAGCCACGAGAATGATCGCAAGTCGAACAGGAACACTGACCTGGCACGCATTCAAGCAATTCACAGCGCGTGCCGCTGATGATGCGCGCAGAGTCAATCTCGGTAACCATGTGCACCACGCCATCGTATTGGTACCTGTCGTTACTCTCTGTAAGCCCGCGCAAGCCCCAAATGAAATCGGCAGACGCACAGAATAATCCGGCGAGGCCAGAGCTAGACTCACTTGATCCAGTCGCCAGTGGGGCCAACCATCAGAATCGTGTCTTCCCAATGGAGCAGAACAGAGTCGCTGCCACACCTGGATCATGCGCGCACACAGAGTGAGTAGAGCCTGAGGACGAGTCTCATACATCAGTTGCTAGCATGAGGTATGAGCTGAACGCACCAGACCATCTGATGAGGCGGCGTGCTCGAGTTGGTGCGAAACTCGGCCAGACTGTTTTGAAAGTCCGATGATACGACCCACAGCCGACCGTCGGACGTGAACAGCGCCAGAAACTTACCATTCGGCGAGAGTGCCATCCGCGTAAACGGGCCTTGTTGGAGCAGCTGGTGCATTTCTGTCGATATCAGCATACAACACTCGAGACATTACGCCCGAGACCAGCTAGGCATCACAGCCCCGCGCCAAGCAGCCAACAGCCAACAGCTCTTGCCTGATCCTGCGCGTTCTTGGCGTCCACCACAATGATCGTGTTGGCCACAGCGAGCAAGACCTCAACGTGCTTGCTGAGAGACATGGAGGGCGGGATAATGGCCCACGAGTGCGGCGCCTGCGAGATGCCCGGATCCGCGAGCACCTTGGGACGCGGCTCGTCAAAGTCGGCCACGACAATCAGCTTGAAGTTGGCCGTCAGCACCACGACGCCATTATCCCAGAAATGGGCATCCAGCACGCCAAACTCTTTCGCGTCCTGCAGGCCGCCCCCCAGCAGGCCAGACGATGATGCGTGTCAGTCGGTTCCACACAAGCCAGCCAGGCCGTCATCGCGCATTCGTGTGTCTCTACCTCGCCAAGAGAGATCTGCACAAACTCGCCGTGAATGTCGTAGAGACGGATGGACCCATGCTCCATCACACACACGAGCCGCTCCTTGCCGGTCCATCCCATGGCAACCAGCCGGCCCTTGTCCCACTGGAACTGGTTGAGCAGCTTGCCCGACGACGTGTAGATCTGCAGCGTCGGCCTCACGGTCACGGCCTGGACAGCCACAATCTTGCGATCGTTGCGGATCGTTGCTGCGGATGCAGGCAGGCAGACATGCATGTGCATGGGCCGGTCAGTCGAGGTGTGCGCGCTGGATGCTCCGTGGGAGTGGCTCACCAATCGGGCCACCAAACGGCGCGGCGGCGACCGACAGCTTGGCCAGATCGACCTTGGACCACATCATGCGGTAGACTTCATGCTTGCTGTTCAAGTGAACGTATGTGTGTGTGTGGATGTGTCGAGGAGCAGCATCTGTGAGCAATGGCTGTCCAGTGCATAGCAGCGCCTGTCGGACGTCCGAGCCTGACCGACGGCCAGACCAGGGCCATCTGTGCAAGCTTTGGCGCTGGCTGCCGTCCGATGATGCAGCAGGCTCACCGATAGAACTTCTTGTCCAGGGGCTTCCAGTCGCCGCAGGGCGAGGTGTACGACAGGGCCGCTGTCGCCATGTGCAGGGCGTCTGTTCGGATGCCTGTGTGTGGGCCAGCGTGCCATGCCGGCATCCGCGAGTCAGCAGCCTGCATCGACGGCTCGTGGCCAGCGCACATCAACGAGCATGCCACCACACAGCATACCGAGATCGCTTGGTGGTGATCGGAGAAACGATGGTGTTCTTGTTGAACGAGGTGCCCACAAGTGCCAATCGGCAGGGGCATTGGAGCGAGCAGCGAGAACGGTGCGTTTATTGTGCCAGGGTGTGGCCGAGACGGCGGCGGCAGCGGCGACGGTGTGCGAAAGCGCTCAACGCCGAGCACCGGCTGGCAGCTGCACAACCAGATCGCGCTCGTATAGCTTGGCGCGCAACAAGGCTACCCGTGTCTGGAAGTTGTAGTCGCGAGCCAGATCCAGCGCCTTGGCATACAGCTTGGTGCGCGGGTTCGACTCCTTGGCGCGCAGGATCTTGTTGAGACTGTCGATGCGTGCCTGCAGCTGGCCTTCGCCAATGAGCGCCGCAAGCTCGCGCTCCATGTCGGCCACCGAGCAGTTGAAGCTCGTGGCCATCTTGTTCATGTCCACCGACATGTATGGGAAAAAGTACTGCAAGATCGCCTTCTTGCGGATCTGCTGGTACAGCGCCTCGATGTGGTCGTGCAGGTACATGTCGAGCAGCAGGTCGTTCTGTCGTCCATGGCATGCCAAACGCACACACGAGTTAGTTCGAGTGGACTGGACCGCAGACATACAGACCGTCGGACAGACAGACAGTCGGACAAACAGGCATACAAACCTTGATCTTGGCAAGAATCTCCATGCACGTCTGGAACTTGAGCGCATTGAACGTGTGCAGCACCTCGCGCACTCGGGGTTCCAGCTCAAGGAAGAGCTTAAAGTTGGAGTTTTCAAACACCTTGGTCTTGAGATCGGCGCGCTCAAACGAGGCAAGTGCCGTCAGAGCGCCGTAGATGGCAACGTCGTTGGGCGAGATTGTCTGTGCATGGCAGCCTGGTCAGCACCTTCCGGCCAGCACGCCATCTGGTCGCTGGCTTGTCCCACCTCGAAAAGCGCGTCGCTTTGGTCAAAGCGGACATCAAGGAAGCACTTGGCGGCCTTGCGGAAGTTGCCGGCCTCGAGGTTGAGGAGACCCGAGATGGACGCCAGCTTGGTCGCCACCTTTTCCTTCTCTGGCGGGTCGACGATCGACTCGGCCTTGGCCACAAACGTCTGAGCCTGAGAAAAGTTGCCCATGCCGATGCTGGTCTGTTTCGGCAATCCAGCCACGCCCAAGACGGTCAGCGAGACTGAGGCGTTGCAGCTGTTTGCGCAACGAGACGCCATGTACACCAACGCACCTTGATGACCTTGAAGCACATGGACAGAATGTGGCTGCGCGTCGTTCCGTAGTCCTTGATGCGAACGTAGTTTTTGAGCGCATTGGGCAGATCGCCAGTGCTGTAGTGGTGGTCGCCGAGATCGTTGTAGCCCATCTGCGGTCAGACAACATCCAGTCAGCAGTCAGCATGCGCTGGCAGATGCATACGAGACTCTTGCAGGACACGGCCAGACCATACTCACTCGGATGCTCTCCTTGATCAGGTTGGCCTTGTAGGTGCGAAGCTCAGCTTCCAGCTGGTCGGCCTTGATGCGCGATTCCGTGAGCGTGGCTGTCTTCCACTGGCTGTCGGGCTGCAGAGGCTTCATGTGCTGCATCGTGAGCACCTCGTTGAGCTTCACGACCGTAGCTTGGTACTTTTCGACATTGACGGTTGTCCGCAGCTCCTTGAGGGCCATGGTGAATGCGTCGATCTGGAGAGGCACGCAGCGGTCTGCAATGAACAGCAGGCGGTCGATCCGGGTGTTCACGTCTGGATTGCCATGGCCAGGCCGGTCGCCACATGCACGTTAGCGCGCCAGGGTCTGTCGGTGCACCGTCCAGTCACGGCCATACGGCGCGTGCAGGCTGCAGGGTCTGCAGGGCTGCCAGATGGCCCAGACGCACAGCGAGGAACAGCAACGCAGCACGACGAGCGAGCGAGCGAGACGAGACGAGACAGGCAGACAGGACAGGGCAGGACAGGGAAGGACAGGACAGGACAACGCACCCTTGTAGTTGGCCATGTGCTGCTCAAGGTCCAGCGTCGTCGACAGGACGTTGACACGGACCCGCTTCTTCTTGACGCCAGAGTCGTCCGCCATGGCCGCCAGGTTGGCCAGCTCGAGGGCATCCGCCGCAGAGCCGCCGCCGCCGCTGCCCGGCGCACCACCAATGGCACCGAGGCTGAAGGTTGTGGTTGAGACGGGAGTGTCTGCGTCCTCGTCCATCACACACGATCTCGATGAAGCGGGCAAGAGGCGAGCAGGCGGACGGCGGCGTGCAGAGCCGTGTCGAGGTCGGCATCGTCGGTCTGGGTGCGTGGCACGCCGGGCTCTTGCTGGGATGCAGCGCTGGCGGCACACGGACAGCCACTAACGCCGGGCTGCCATCGCAGGCGACATGGGCAAGCTGTATGCGCGCATGTTTGCCAAGGCCGGCTGGAGGTGCGCACACACACTTGCACCACGCACGAATGGCGTTCGCTGTGCCCTCTTGTTGCCCTCCTGTGGCCGTCCGTTTGCAGCCATGCGGCAGCAGGCAACGGGCCCACGATCTGAGGGTTGGCACGACACTGACGCTGACACCGACACCGACTGCGCATTCGCAACCAGAGTCAACGCATGCGATCTGCCAGAGCGCTTCGACGAGATGCGCGAGCAGCTGCAGGACGACGGCATCACAGTGCATCGCGAAGGATACGCCGTGGTGCGCCGCAGCGACCTGGTCATCTTCAGCGTCGAAACGGCCCACATTGGTGCCGTCGTGTCTCGCTATGGGCCAGCCATGAGGGTCGGCGCGATCGCATGCGGGCAGACGTCCGTCAAAACGCCAGAGATCCAAGCGTTTGAGAAGTACCTACCAGACGATGTCCACATTGTGACCTGCCATTCGCTGCACGGACCGTTTGTCAATCCAAGCGGACAGCCGCTGGTTGTCATTCGGCACCGCAGCGACGATGAGCACTTTGACCTCGTTGTCGATATTCTCAAGTCGCTGGGATCCGACATGGTGTATCTGGACTACCACGAGCACGATCGCATCACTGCAGACACGCAGGCTGTCACGCATGTTGCCTTTTTGTCCATGGGCACGGCATGGAAGACACAGTCGACCTTTCCTGTGGGTCTGGCACGCTCTGGCTCGCTCTGGACGCTGCAGATGCCCAGGTGCTGACTGCCGTTTGGTGATCACGGCCCTTGCGACAGTGGGAGAATCCGTCGTATGCAGGCGGTATCGAGAATGTCAAGATCAACATGGCTCTAAGGATATACGCAAGCAAGTGGCACGTGTATGCAGGCAAGTGTGCTTGCTCTGATTCTTCCAAGTGCGTGTGAGATCATTTACCGACCGACGCCATTCCAGGGCTTGCTCTGATGAACCCCAATGTTCTGACTCAGGTGCAGCAGTATGCCAAGTCGGTATCGGATCTGTTCAAGCTCATGATCCAAGAAAACGCCACCGAGTTTGCCCAGCGCGTCCAGAAGCAAGTGGCTATGCCTTCCTGGGCTTGAAGGAGCGTGGTTGCAGCGGCACTAACACCAGCATGCGCAGGCCAGGACCTTTGTGTTTGGCAACTTTGACCACCAGCCGATCTTGCTGTCCGACTCGCTGCTCGACCAGTTTTCTCTTTCTGCCATTCCAAAGTCTCAGCGCAAGCCTGTAAGGAAACCTGCACTCGCCGTGCCGTGGCTGCTTGGACGCGACTGACGACTGACGGTGCGCCAACCAGAACTCGCACCTGTCACTGCTGGCCATGGTCGACTGCTGGCACCAGCTGAAAATCAAGTAAGCCACCTCGGGGCCAGCCCACGGCAGACAGCCATGGCCGGAGTGCACTGCGTTCTTGGCCACTGACACGATCGCTGCTGATGGCACGCGCAGACCGTACGACCACCTCATCTGCCAGACACCGCCGTTTCGGCTGCTGCTGGGCATCACCGAGTACCTGTTCCGCAACAGCGACATGCTGGACGAGGCGATCCAGGCAGCGCTGTACGACAAGAACATCCGCCCGGACGACTGCGAGTTCTACACGGCCGCCAAGGGATGGGTCGAGTGCATCGGCATTGGCAGCCCAGAGGCCTACCGCCAGCGCTTCGAGTCGACGGCCGTCTTTTTCCAGGACCGCTTCCCGCAGGCACGCCAGGTGTCGGCCAAGATGGTCGAGCTGATTGCCGAGCGCACGCACTCGTAGCGCACACACTCGTAGCGCACGCACTCGAGCCATCTCGGCCAGTTCATGCTGCCAATAAAGCCCGCGCGCGGCCGGCCGCGATCTTGACCAACTTGTGAACCATGGCTGCGTCTGCTTCTGCTGCTGCCGCCTTCCACCTGTCGGATGTGCTCGAGGGCCACTCGCAAGACGTGAGTTGTTGCCGTGGTCTCACACTGCCGTTGCCCCTCTGCCTGTCTGTCTGCCTGTCTGCCTGGCTGCCTCTTTGCCAGCAGCGCCGTGAGACACCGCCTTGAACGCATGTGCAGCCACCACCCCCGCCCCCTGGTCTGGTTATGCTCGCTGTCCAGTCATGCTGATGCGTCGACCTGTCTGCCCTTCTGTGCGCTCCGATGCCACCATACCACACACAACACAACACACCACACTGCCCCACGACATGGCTTGGCACACCAGGTCCGTGCCCTGGTTGCCGTCAACGCCGACACCTTCGCTTCTGCCTCCAGAGACCGCAAGGTTATCATCTGGCAGCGCATTGTTCCCGGCGAGCCCAAGTTTGTCCAAAAGTCGGCCTTTGCGGGCCACGAGCACTTTGTCAACTCGCTGGCCTATGCGCCGCCCTCTGCAACCCAGCCGCTAGGTAACCCATCGCTGCTGCCATGCGTCGCATTCTGCAATCGGCCAGCGACCGGCGTGCAAGCTCACTCCAACACGGTGCACAGGCCTGATCTACAGTGGCGGCTCAGACAAGATGGTGTATGCCTTTGACCCCAACAACACCGAAGAGGCCGTGCTCTCGCTTGCTGGACACACCGACAACGTCTGCGTGCTGGCGGTTGGCGACAATGGCGATGTGATCTCGGGCTCGTGGGACAAGTGAATGCCTGCTGCGTGAGCATATCCATCGTGTGGCTGTTGCATTAACAGATCTGTACAGGACTGCCAAGGTCTGGCGCAACGGCAAGGAGGTGTACGAGCTCAAGGGACACGCCTTTGCGGTTTGGGGCGTCTTGGTCCTTGGACAGGATCTGTATGCCACAGGTCGGTTCGTCGCTGTGCAGCCCATCCTAGCCGATGCTGCAGCGCAATGCTAATCTGCGGCTTTGGTGTCGACTTTAGCGTCCGCCGACAAAACCATCAAGCTCTGGAATGGATCCAAGAACACGGCCACTCTGACGGGTCACACGGATGTTGTGCGCAGTCTCGTTGCTCTTCCGGGCATTGGCTTTGCCTCGTGCTCAAACGATGGGTGAGGCCGCGCTCCCTCTTGGCTGGACGGGCCGTCGTGTGCCAAGCTCGGCAAGAGCAGCATACTGATGAATCTGCATGCGCAACACAGGTCCATCCGTGTCTGGAACCTGTCTGGCGAGACGATCGCCGAATACCACGGCCACACGTCGTTTGTGTACAGCCTTGCCCGCCTGTCGACTGGCGAAGTCGTTTCGAGCGGAGAAGATCGCACTGTGCGAGTGTGGAATGGTGAGACGGCTGGGTGGTCTTGGTCTCGCGTTCTGGTTTCTTGGCATGCTAAACCATTGCATTGTCCAGAGAGCGGCCTTCTCCAGACACTCACGCAGCCGTGCGTGTCCGTGTGGTGTGTTGCCAGCATCCCCAACGGCGACATTGTTGCCGGCGGCAGTGATGGCTTTGTGCGCGTCTTTTCGCGGGCCGCTGAGCGTCGCGCAGATGCTTCCATGGTCCAGGCATACGACCAGCCATTGCCTCATCCTCCATCCCATCGTAAGCTGTCCTTTCTTCGCCATGTCACCGATCGGACGAGTTTTCGCACGGCTGACCGTGCTCGATACTAGAAACCAAGTTGGCGATGTTGACAAGAACAAGCTGCCGGGCCTTGAGGCGCTCAACGTTATGGGAACGAAAGATGGCCAGGTCAAGATGGTGCGTGTCGGCAACGCAGTCGAAGCCCATCAGTGGAGTGCGTCGCAGGCTCAGTGGATCAAGATCGGCGAGGTTGTGGATGCCGTCGGCAACTCGCGTAAGCAGGTGTACCAGGGCAAAGAGTACGACTTTGTGTTTGATGTGGACGTTTACGAAGGAGCTCCACCCCTCAAGCTGCCGTACAACAATGGCAGTAAGTCTGGCATATGCATTGCGTCCGTTTCTCGCTGGTCGCTGCCGCTGACACGCCACCATGCGTGCATCTGGATACGAACGTGATCGCTTGCCAGCCAACCCGTACCAGGCTGCGCAGGAGTTTATCGACCGCAACGAGATTGGGCAAGACTTTCTTGACCAGATTGCAAACTTTATCACACAGAACACGGCCAGTGTGACGATTGGTGCAGAGGCGCCGTCTCAGTATGTGGATCCGTTCACTGGTATGTCGCTGCTTGGCTGGACGTCGCCTGCTTGGTGTGGAGAGGTATCTGACGGTCGTTGGATTGGCGATAGGTGGCTCGCGATATGTTCCGGGAGGGCCAAGTGGATCTGCGGCTCCTTACTCTGCCCCAGCGCCACAGCCTGCTCCGGCTGCCAAGCCGACGCCATCTGGCAAGATGATTCCCATGGTGCGGCGATGACTTGCCCTGTGCATGCTACCAGAGAGCACCGTGGCTGACTGATGGACATTACTCACGGCCCAACAGCAAGGCTACTCGTTCTTCAAGACCATCAACTTCAAGGCCGTGCTGACCAAGATCCTGCAGCTGAACGGCGAGATGGAAAAGTCGATGGACTACAGCGAGCTTTCGATCAATGCGGATCAGGAGCGTCATCTCGAGAAGCTCATCCAGAACATTGAGAGCGGCAAGCTGGGAGGCTTTGGGGCAGCCGAGTTCAAGCTGCTGAGCCAGATTGCCCTGGACTGGCCCGAGCAGTACCGATTCCCTGGTAAATGCGGAAGAGATGGAGAGTGGCGATGGACTGGCACTGACTCGCTGTTTGGATGCGCGTGGTGGGAACCCGCAGGCATTGATCTGATGCGCGTCACGGTGCTGTACACCAAGTTCCCGACGCAGGCCGACTCTGACTTTATTGGCAGCATCCTGCGAGCTGCTGGTCTGCCCGTCGAGCCCAGCGCAACGCTGAGCAAGGCGCAAGAGACGAATGCGATGCTGGCTGTGCGCACGCTCACGAACCTGTTTGCGCAGCCCGATGTGCTGCCAGTGCTGTATGCCCGCCGCGAGGATCTTGTGAGCAAGACGCGCCATCTCATTCCGCTGCTTGCTGGCAACAAGAACGTGCGTCTGGCCATTGCCAGTCTCTACCTCAAGTAAGTTGGTCGCGGACTGCTGCTGCTGCTGCTTCTGCTCGCTGTGGTCTGGCGCGATGCGATGCTAACAAGAGCAATGCGTGGATGCTGCACAGCCTGATTGTGCTGGTTGGCCAGCAGCCAGGCGCGACTCTGGACGACGCCTTTGCAGTCGATCTGCTCGAGACCGTGTCGGAGATGCTGCAGACCGAGACGGACGGCGAGGCGCTGATCCGCGAGCTGGTGGCCCTCGGCACGCTTCTGTCGATCAGCAGCCGGCGCAGCGCAGCGGTGCGCGAGGCGGCCGGGCTGCTGGACGTCAAGGCCGCCGTGCAAGGCGCGCTCAAGCGCACGGGCCAGAGCGAGAGCAAGCTGCGGCAGGCTGAGCAGGAGGTGCTTCTCCTGCTGTAGCGCTGCCTGTGCTCGTGTCCTGTTCGGCGCTTCCCAGCGACCTGGAAATGAAACGTGTCAAAAAGTTGGGGTTTTGAGTTCTGCCCAATCGGTCACACGGTCTTTGCCCGACATGTTGAGCAGCGGTGAGTAGTGGTCGCCCACAGAGCTTGCGTCTGAGCACACGCCCGCTGACGGCTACCTGCCCTCGACGCTTGCCCCTCCAAGACCAAGACCCGCACATGGCCCACCTGCCGCCGTCGCAGCTGCTGTTCACCAAGTCGAAGCTGCCCGTGCTGCCGCCCGGCATTCTGCTTGCGCCGGCCACGGCAGCCACGCTTGCCTCGTCGCAGCAGCAGCAGCAGCACACGCAGCAGCAGCAGCAGCAGCAGCAGGGCCAGCGAGTCGTGGTGCCCATCTCGGACCTGTACAGCAGCGGCCCAGTCCTCTTTCTGGTCTTGCGGCGGCCCGGCTGCCTGATGTGCCGCGAGTGGGCCAGCATCCTCTCGTCGTACAAGGAGACCATCAACGTACGTCTGTGCCATGCGCATTGCTGGCCCTCGCCGTGCATGCCGTGCTGACGTTGCGGTCGGCAGTCGTTTGGCGTGCGTCTGGTGGCTGTCGTCAAGGAGGACATTGGCATCGAGGAGTTTGCCACTCACTACTGGAAGGAGGACATTTACATTGATACCGAGCACGGGCTGTACAAGTTCATTGGGTACGTGTGCTCACTGCTCTTGTGTGTGTGTGTGTGTGTACAGCTGTATGTGTTCTGCCTATCAGCCGTCTGTCGGCCGCCTCTCGGCCGACTCGTCCGCCCGCAGCAGTAGCAGTAGCAGCATCAATTATTGCGTGCACAGACCGCCCCTGCTCCTTCAACATCCGTGAAGCTTTGGCTTGCTTCATCACTGGATCAGAGCCACATCATACCCACGCACGCTTGGCTGGTGCAAGCGCATCAGAGCCGCTGCTGGCTGCACACTCGGATCGGATCGTGCTGTGGCCGTCATCCTGAAGACTTGCTAACAGCCCGGTCTGCGATCTGATCTGGACAGTGATGGCGAATTGCACATGTGCAGCACGTTTGACTGTACGTAGCATGCCTTGGGATCTGTCACAACCGCCTGGCCTAACCGCCTGGCCTGACTGGCGGGCATCTCCCGTCGACAGTGATGGTCAGTCCGCAGTTCTGGAGCAACGTGCGGAAAGCGTCTCGGAACGGCTACAAGGGGAACTTTGAGGGCGAGGGATAGTGAGTGGGGCGTGCCAGCTGTGCCGCGCAGTGGATCGGTGCATTGTTGCTGACACGGCATGATCGTAAACTTGAACGTGGCGCAGCATCCTTGGCGGTCTTGTGGTGGTGAGCCATCTGGGAGAGGTCGTGTACAAGTACAGCGAGGAGAAGCCGGGCGAGCACCCGGCAGTGGAAGGTGCGCACGCTCACGGCACTGCGTGGAGACTAACGCATTCTGGAGAACCATGTGACTGACCCTGCTCGGTGGCGGACACTCAACGGCCGCACAGAGGTGCTGGATGCATGCGCTGCTGTGGCGACGAATGCGGCTACTGCGGAGCCAGTATTTTGCAGATCGGCGGCAACCAAGTCCGCATTGGGTGACTGACAATGACCCGCGAATGAACCATTGGATTATCCGCTCGTGTATATAACGGTGGTGGTGCCCCTGCAGTCTTCAGCCAACAACAACCAACAGTAAGCAGACAGCTGCGGATCCCTGCGAGCACTGGCTGACCTCTGTGTGCGCCAACCGTGCAGCAATGCCTGCCACCACCGCATCCTTCAGCGACATCACGCTCACCAACCTCGACACTGGCGCCAAGTTCCCCGCCACGGAGCTGTACGCTGCCGGCAAGCCCATCCTGCTGCTTGTTGTGCGCCGTCCGGGCTGTGTGCTCTGCCGCCACGAGGCCGGCGAGCTGCTTGCCTTCCGTGAGACCATCGAGGTGCGGCATGCTCGCTGCTTGAGCGTGCCCACGACCGACAGACGCTTGTGCTGACTCGGTGTTTCACATCAACAGCGCTGCGGCATCCAGCTGGTCGCCGTCGTCAAGGAGGCGCTGGGAACGGAGGAATTCCGCGCCAAGTACTGGAAGAATCTGCCCATCTACCTCGACCAGGACAAGGCGTTCTACAGAGTCGTTGGCAACGGCACGATCAAGTCTGCCACGGTGGCCAACGCTCTCCTGCCCTCGTTCTGGTCGTCGGTCAGCCGCGCCAAGACGGACGGCTACGAGGGCAACCTTGAGGGCGAGGGCTTGTAAGTCGCGACCTATACGCTCGGCATTGCATGCGCCAGACCCCCCTGACTGACGATCGTCTGTCCAGCATCCTCGGCGGACTCCTGGTCGCCAAGCCTGACGGCGCCATTTCGTACATGCACCCCGAGAGCTCGTGGGGCGATCACGCTCCGATCCTCGAGGTTCTCGAGGCCTGCAAGAACCTCGCGCCTGCCGATGTCAAGGCGGCCATTGAGAAGGAGGGCTTTGACCTCACCAAGCTGCGCAAGCCCCTTTCTCCGGAGGAGGACGTCTGTGAAATGTGAAGCACGTGAATAGCGAATCTGTTACAAAAATACGCATTTATCCATTGAAATCAGCACACCAATTCTTTGCTTTTCGATCGATATTCCCCACCACCACCACAACCACGTTGATGGGTTCCAAAAAGTCGACTGATCCCGGCCTGCATCTTGTTGCCGGGGGCCTGTCTGGACTGCTGGCGTGCATCCTGCTGCAGCCACTCGACCTGGTGCGTCCCATGCACTCAGTCCGAGACCATGCCGCACCCCGCGCCCGCTGCAGCCCGCCCACGCTAACCGCATGCGCCATGGGGTAGATCAAGACGGTGTGTAAGATTCAGCGTGCCGTCGCTGGGCTTGCTGCGTGCTGGGATGGTGGCCGAGCAGACAGA
This sequence comes from Entophlyctis helioformis, assembly GCA_025526915.1. NCBI lineage: Eukaryota > Fungi > Chytridiomycota > Chytridiomycetes > Chytridiales > Chytriomycetaceae > Entophlyctis > Entophlyctis helioformis. The sequence goes on along the minus strand of JAHLKH010000120.1, from coordinate 14,845 downwards.
GAGGCAGACGGGTGGACGTAGTGCTCAGACCCCTTTTCCCGTGCCGAACCTCTGTTTGCCATGCACCTCTCCAGCGTCTGCAACAGAGCATACACGCACGCATCTCGCTCGCCGCAGCCATGCAGGCGCCGGTGAGCAGTCTCGCCAAGCTCACCACCTGGACCACCATCCAAGACATTTCCCGGCAAGAAGGCATCGCCGGGTTCTGGCGAGGCACCGTTCCAACGATCCTGCGCAACGTGCCTGGCAGCGCCCTGTACTTTGTCACACTGAACGAGCTGCGGACACGGCTTGGCCGGCTGTCGAGCGGATCGGCCGAGCCATCAGCCGCGAGCAAGAATGCCCTCAACCTCGTGTCAGGTGCCGTGGCTCGCGTGGTGCGTTCCTTGCCCTGCAGCCCTGGTGCGATACGGATCGCTCATCGCTGACTGCTGGCTTGAACCGATGGATCCGTGGCTGCAGTCGGTCGGGTTGTCGGTCATGCCCATCACGGTGATCAAGACACGATACGAGGTAGCATCGCCGCTTTGGACTCCATGCAGCATGCCCTGATCTGCATGCCCATGGCCGTGCCACTCACGCCAGACCCGCATGCACTCGGGCGACAGAGCAACCTGTATCAGTACACGTCCATCCTTGACTCGGCCAAGTCCATTATGCGAACGGAAGGCATCCCAGGCTTCTTTCGCGGGTTTGGTGCCACTGCGCTGCGCGACGCTCCCTATGCAGGCATCTATGTTGTGTTTTACGAAAACTTCAAGACCCTGCTTGGAGGTATGCGACCGTATGCGACAGTATGCGACAGTATGCGATGCAGCGTCCAACGGATTAACACGGCCCCCCTTGCAGAGGTGACAAGCGCACCAACGCCGGTGATCACCATGGCAGCAGGCATCTTTGGTGGCTTCTCGGCCACCCTTGCCACACAGCCGTTTGACATGGTCAAGACGCGCATGCAGCTCAAGCCCAGCGAGTATAGCGGCTTGATAGGCAGCTTCGTGACCATTGCGAAACGCGAAGGCGCTCGCGGCTTCTTTTCAGGCATCCTTCCACGCCTGTTGCGCAAATCTCTAAGCTCGGCCATTTCTTGGACCGTCTACGAAGAAGTCGTGCGGCTGTCTCGTCTTTCGGCCCGCTCGGCTTCCACCTAGACGCAACTAAAGACACATTCATCCATTCATCCATCCAAATGCGTGTCCGTTGCGCCACGCAGGCATTTCATTCCACTGTGCACTCATTCCACTCCATACTTGCGCTTCATGTTGGTGATCTCTGCCTCTTTCTGGTCCAGATCCTTCTTCTTTTGCGTCTTCATCGTCGAGTAGTAGAGCACCACGAGGTATCTGCCTTGCAAGTTGAAGCCGCTGAGGTGATCGCAGGCCGCCTTGGCGTCAAAGATGTCATCAAAGACTAGGACACGGCATGCACGGCCAAGTCAGCGTCGCTGCACCGCTGCATCCAGTCCGTCTGCGAGCATGCAGATCTGCTCACCAACGTATGCTGTTCCCTTTGTGTCGGTCGCATTGCCCATTCGTATTTGCCGGATCGAGCCGTATCTAGCGCCAGCGTTGTGAGCTACGAGAGCAGTCGTGAGGGCAGCCACCATGCAGACAGCAGCAAGCAAGCCTCCCCACCACTCACTTGCCAAAGAGGTCGTACATCTCATCGGATGTGATCTTGAAGGGCAGGTTGCGCACAAACAGCACACGGTTGACTTCGGGTGCCAGGCGGACTGTCGTCGTTTCACGGCGCAGGCGTTTGCTGTTGCGTCAGTCATGCTGGAGCCAGGGGTGCAGAGTGTGTGCAGGCATGCACGGCGACACTGCTAGTGCGGCTGGCAGGAAGCCAGAGACTGCAGTGTCCAGTCCAGTCCAGTCCTGTGCAGTCCGTGTGCAGCTGGATGACTGCAGCCACTTACCGCCAGCCTTGGCCTTTGCAGAGAATGCCATCGCTGTGCCTGCGTATCATGCCAGCACTCAGAGTCAGCAGCCAGCACGGGCGACACACATCTGAGAGCATGCCACCTACAGGTATGTGACTGTTGAGGAAGCTCACCGACCCGAATAATCAATGTTGGAAATCACAGTGGAACTAGTATCACGTGACTGGATGCCTAAAGTCACGTGATACTTTGTCTATCCAACCATTTCCACATCAACTGTTTGGATCAGTGATCCTTCCGATCGACCAAACGAGTCACTATACAAAGGTTGCATGCTCGCAGATGTGCATCGTCGACTGGCCGCCGATGCTGCATACTGACTCTTGAGAATGGCATGGTGTGCAGGCGCAACAGCAACGATGGACGTTGTGGCTAGTGGGTTCTGCACTCGGACAAACCACCAAGCCCACAGCAGACTGACAGCCCTTGCATGCATGGCGGACTGACGGTGGACAGAGCAAGCAGTGGTGGAGAGGCTCGCAGAAGAGATTCTCAGTGAGCGGCACCTGGTATGCCCCAAGGCGTCTGGTTGGCCATCCAGTGCGGCGAGGCTGGCGAGACTGACGATTGCGAATGTGCAGAGCATCGAGTACGACAGAAGACGGCAAGAGCTGCAGCAGGCGCTCGGTCTGTTCCGCAAGGGAATGGTGTGTGTCTGTGAATGAGCAGTGGCAGGCGATCGCAGCCGCATGTCTGCATTCAAGGGCATGGGACTGATCGGTCGTCGTTGGTGTGCAGCATTGGCAGGCGAAAGCAAGGCATGGCTCTATTCTGGCGGCCTGTTTCTCAAGACGCCGACGGCGGATGCTCAGCAGATGCTCAAGGATGGTGCGTAGCGACCTGCATGCCGATGGCCTGGCCGCAGCGATTGTGAGCCGAGACTGACTGCCGATCGGCTGCTCGGTCGACTTGCGAGCCAGATCTGGCCAAGGTCAATGCAGAGATTGTCAAGTGCCACGACCGCATCCGCAACAAGACGATCGAGCTGGAGCAGACCGAGCGTGGAGCTAACAGTGCCCGCATCAAGGGATTGGAGCTGCAGGCTGTCTCGCGGGACGAGATGGGCGAGCTGGTCAACCACCCGACCCGGCGCCAATAAAGCAGGCTTTCCGTCAGATCCGCCTTTCCATCTGCTGAAATGCCGCCGTTCAACGTGCCGCTGCCGCTGTTGACGGACAGCTACAAGACCACGCACACGTTTCTCTATCCAGAGGCACTCAAGGTACCCTGTATGCATGCGCTGCTGCGCTTGCTGCCTCCTGTTCCCTCTGCCGCTGCTGCTGTGCTGCGTTGCAGCTGCAGCCTGGCCAGTGCGCTGTGGCTCTGTCGTGACTCGACTCGACTGACACACCTTGTGCTTGCTCGACGCTGGCCACGCTTGACACGGCAGATGGTCGCATACGGCGAGTTCCGCTCTGGCTACGATCGCGACAAGACAGACACTCGCATTCTGTTCTGCGGCATCCGCTACATCATCGAAAACTACGTCGCTGTGCGGTACACCGTCGACGACGTTGAGAGAGCCGCTGCGTTCTTCTCGACCCACAACGCAGCCGCCTCGCCGTTTCCATTCCCAAAGGAGCTGTTCCTCAAGTTTGTGCACGAAAACGACGGCTACTTCCCCGTCAAGATCGCTGCACTGCGTGAGGGCTCGGTCGTGTATCCCCATGTGCCCGTGTACCAGATCACGGCCGAGAAAGAGTACGCTCGGCTGGTCACCTACCTCGAGACGCTGCTGACCATGGTCTGGTACCCAACAACGGTGGCCACGCTGTCGCGTCGCTGCCGCGATGTCATTGAGCGGGCATACCACGACACGGTCGACGACTTTGGAATGTGGTCGCTCGACAGCCGCCTCCACGACTTTGGATTCCGCGGGTGCACCAGCGTTGAGCAGTCCATCATTGGTGGCACAGCCCATCTCATCAACTTTGAAGGCACGGACACGCTCACGGCTGCGTGGTATGCACAGTACCACCTCAACGGCGGCAAGCCGGTTGGATTCTCGATCCCTGCCACCGAGCACTCGATCATGACGGCACACCGCAACGAGAAGATGGCCATGACGCAGCTGCTCGAGCAGTTTGGCAGCGGCGTATGTGCCTGTGTCATGGACTCGTACGACTACACGGCCGCGCTCGAAAAGGTGCTGCCCAGCGTCGCGGCCATCAAGGTGGAAAAGGGTGGCTTCCTGGTCCTGCGTCCAGACAGTGGCGAGCCAGTCGAGGTTGTTCTTCAGGCTTTGCGGTAAGACGGCTCATGCTCCATGACTTGATTGCCCTTACCTGTCTTGAGTGGGTAGCTCATTGCAAGCCGACATTACAGTGCTGCAGATTCCATCTTTGGCAGCGACGTCAACCAGAAGGGCTACAAGGTAGATTGGCGTGAAGCGCCAGGGCAGAGAGTCGATGATCGTGATGCTCACTCGATCCTGTTGCAACCAGGTCTTGCGTGGCGTCGGCGTCATTCAGGGTGACGGCATCAACATCACGACACTTGCAAAGATTGCAGATGCCGTCAAGGCTGCGGGATATGCTGCCCAAAACTGCGCGTACGGCATGGGTGCTGGTCTGCTCCAGGTACCCTCGCCTATGGGACTTGGCTGCTGCTGCTGCTGCTGCTGCACTCATCCTAGTGCCGATTGCTGACACGTTCGCTCACTCGCTCGCTCGCTTGCAGAAACTCAACCGGGACACCATGTCGTTTGCCACGAAGCTCTGCAAGATTGTGTACATGGATGGCTCTGAGCGGTGCGTCTGATGCACTGGCACTGTGTTGCTCTATACTGCGATTGCATGGCATTCTCAATTGATGGTGTGCAACAGCAATGTCATGAAGATGCCCAAGTCGGAAGCGAGCAAGAACAGTCTCCCAGGCGAGTTCAAGGTTATCCGCAACGACAAGAGCCTGCCTGTCGTGTATCCCGTTGAGGCGCCTGTGGCTGGTGCGGACGAGCTTATTGTTGTGTACGACCACGGCAAGACCCCCGAGTGGGACTCGTTCACGACCGTGCGCGAGCGCGCTCGTCGCGAATGGACGCAGTCGGCCAAGGTGTTTGACCCCATCTCTGACGAGCTCAAAGCCAAAATGGAGCGCACCAAGGCTGCTCAGTTGGCTGCCAACGAAGCGTGATCTCCACGCCGTCTGAATAAAACCCTCGACGCAGTTGTTTTGTCGCGCTGCGTCTTGTCCCAACGTTTGACCAAGATCCACACGTCAGTGTCTGCCACACGTCAGATGTGTTTGCTGGGCGACAACCTACAGCAGCCCCAAGCCACATGCCACGCATACGTGCATACGTACATACACACATACGCGCATGCTGACCAAGACCATGCGCTCCAACGCACCCTATTCTGCGCGTGTGCTGTGATACAGCGGGTCACTCCCCCATGTCCATTCGCGAAACAACAAAGGTCGCCAACAATTACTTTGACGAGGCCCTTGAAATGAGCGACACCGACGAAGCAGGCAGCCAGACATACCGCCAACAAGAGCGCGGAGGTGCGTGCCGCTGCTCGCCACCTTCAATGCTCTAGCCATGTCCATATGGCTTCCTGCACGACACCTCTTGTCTAACTTTGAACGACGTACTGGCTCGCCTTGGTCCGTGTTGCTACGACCTGATGCAATGCGGCTTGTGCGTGCAGCCGGCGGACAGCTGCATGCGCGAGGCGACAGTCCACCCTCTGCCAAACTGTCAGTCTCTGAAGACGACTACGAGGAGGGCGACGATGATGAAGATGACGACGGCGAGTACGACGACGACCATGTAAGAGAATGGTTGGAGCTAGGCGCTTGTTGTGTTCATGCGCGCTTTGTGTCCGCTCGGCTTATCAACAATGCAATCCGTCCAGCGTGCCGAGGACGAGGCATTTGAAGAGGCGATGAAGAAGGGTCGCGATGGTCCTGCAGGCGCCGCAGCGGCGAGCAAAGGCGGTATGCTGCTGGACTTGGCTCAATCCACGGGTTCTTAAAGTCTCACCGTCGCAACCATGGATGGGCATGCAGGTCCTTTGGCTGCCCAGGGTCTGCAGGGGTCAGGCAAGTTTGGTGTGATGCCAGTCAAGACCGAGCTGCGCGAAGAAGAAGAGGACCACGACGACGAAGATGACGATCCGACCCATATTGGGCAGTGAGTTTTCAGTGCCGACCTCTGATCGCGTGTCCAGAGTCATCATGGTGTGTGTCTGTGTGGCTGATGCTGGTGCGCAATGTCTGCCGTCCGACCAGGTTTGCTGATCCAGGACTCAAGGAAGAGATCAAGCAGCTGCTGGACTATATTGCTCGGTACTCGCCGCAAGAGCAGGATCTCGAGCCCGAGCTCAAGCCGTTCATTCCCGACTTGATTCCAGCCATTGGAGATATCGACGCCTTCATCAAGGTACAGATGCGCCACTCTCTCTTCGAGACAACGGCAGATCTCACACAGCCTGCACTCATACCTTGTACCTTTTGCAGATTCCGCGGGTGGACCAAAAGCCCGATATGTTGGGACTGGCACTGCTGGACGAGCCGGCCGGAGCACAGTCAGATCCGTCAGGTACTCACTTGCATCCGTCCACATCCCTGCTTGGCGCGTCAGACTCGAAAAACTCATCAACGACTGCCAACCTGCGCCAGTGCTCGACTTGCACCTCAGGGCGGTGAGCAAGGCGGGCCAGGCTGTGCCGCAGGTCGTGCGATCGCTCGACTCTGAGAATCTGCGCAAGGACCCCAAACCCATCGAGGCCTGGATCAAAAACATTAAGGAGCTCCATGGCAAGAAACCGCCGCCGTCTGTCCACTACTCGCGACGCATGCCCGATATTGAGGAGCTGATGCAAGTTTGGCCGCCCGAGCTCGAAGAAGCGTTTGCGTCTGTGAGTCTCAATCTCGGCACGCGGCTTTTGATGCCAACGCCAGCGCGTCCATGAGGGCTGACACCTGATTGCTATGGCATGGCATGGCATGGGATGGGATGGCATGACAGACGCCGCTTCCAAACGCAGACATTGATCTGCCGCTGCAAAAGTACAGTGCGCTCATTGCGCTGCTTCTGGACATTCCCACAACATCGGCGGCTCCAGGCAGCTCGACGGACAAGGCAGCAGCCGGATCCGAAGGCAAAAAGGCACAGCCGCCGTCCAGCAACGCACACCACAACGCCATCGTGGAGGCACTCCACGTCATCTTCACGCTCTACTCCGAGTTTAAAAACTCGGTGCATTTCAAGGCCATGGAACGGACGCGGATGAATGTTGCGGGCCAGTCGTCTTGAACCGTCTGCTGGGGCACCGTCCACCTCAGGGCACCTTTTGATAAACAGCATTCACGGATCGCGAGAGTCAATAATGTATTCAGGAGAAGAGGATAGATGGACAAAGCAGCAGTGGTGGCAAGATACACAGTAAGAGGTGGCAAGAGGTCTTTCTAGAGGGGTGTAAGCGGAAACGTGGCAAGGCCAGGATGGGCCAGGAAGGGGAGGAGAAAATAAGCATCTGTGAGGCGTCACATGAAGCTCATGCCGGACTTTGGCATGGCGCAGTTGAGCGGGCTTGGTGATGTAAGAGGCGGCATCGAAAAGATGGTCTTGTGGGGCGTGCGGAACGGCGTCATGGGCGAGGGCATTTTCCAGAAGCTGTCAATGAGACGCTCAATGTCCTCGTGCGTGACAGGACCGCGCACAGAGCCCGACTTTGCAGACAAGGCCGTGTCGGGTGCGGTGTTGATGGGGGCTGGAACAGCGCGACCAGAGGCTGGCTTGGAAGTCTTTTTGGCTTCTGCACGCGGCTTGGACGTGTCCTGGACAGATGACTCTGGCTTGGCGAATGGCTGGAGAGGCTGCTGCTGGTGATCGCGAGATGCACGGCGGGACGTGGCTGACCAGAGAGAGTCCGATGGACGAATAGGAGACGTGAGCATCATGGCGAGGGTGTCGGCCGCCTTCTTGGATGCGGTGCGCGACATGGTCAGCGGCGTAGGCGTGGTCGGCGTCTCGGGCATTTCAGCCGCAGCTGCTGGAGCAGGCGAAGTGATCGTGGCGCTGGGTGGCATGGCAGGCTCGGTGGCCATGTTCTGGAGAGGCAGCGTGTTGCTAGCCGGCGACGGGAATGAGGTGGGCTTGTTGGTGGTGCTTGGTGGCGACGACTCGCTCAGATGAATCATCCAGAAGGGATGGTCGGCATTCGAAGGAGCAGGGGCAGCGGTGTCGGAGATGGCGACGGTCGACACTGGGACCGGAGGCAGAAGCGAAGGAATCGCAAGCGTGTCGAGTGCAGGCTGCTGGGCAGCGAACGCCATCTGGTCGAACTGCACGGCAGGCGAGGACGAGATCGACGAAGGCAGGGAGAGGGGAAGCGAAAACGACGACGAGGACGTCACGAACGATGCGGCAGAGGAGGAGATGCCCGAGTCCGACACAAGCGACAAGCATGGGCTGTTGAAGAGTGCGTCCGGGTTGAAGGGCAGCTGTGCCGAAGGGTCGGTGAGAGAGAACGCGAGCTGGGCAGGGTCAGATCCAAAGGTGTTGCCTTGGGAGGAGGACAGCGGCATGGACGGGTACATGTCCGAAAACGAGTGCAATGGCTGGCTTGGCGGCTGGCTGAACGTAGGAAAGGTCGCGGTCCACGGAAGCAGGCCGCCAAACATATTCTCTGCCGAGGTGGTTGGCAGAGACTGCTGCTGGCCGGGCATCACAAACGGAAGCATGCCGAACCCTGTGGTTGAGCCCATGTCCGGCAAGGGAGCATTCATGGCTGGGCTCCAGTGGCTGTTGATCAGCGAGAGGCCGTTGGAAGAGGGCTGCAGTGCACTTGCGTCAAACGACGGGAAGGTTGGGAAGGCCATCGACCATGACGAGGCGGGCGACGCGTCGATCGCTGTGGTACTGGGAAAGCTAAACGCAAGATCGTTTGGCTGTTGCTGCTGCTGCTGTGAGGCGTCCTGCAGCTGCTTAGAGAGCTGCGCGAGCGAGTCAGTCTCGACCGTCGATCCAGACTCGGGCGAGGACGACAGAAGTGCTGGAGGGCGGTCAAGAGCTGTGTCGGTGCTGCCCGTGCTGGTGTTGGCGCTGGCCGAGTCAGACGCCGCAGCCGGCAGGGTCTCCTGGGAGGGAAGGAGCGGGCTTGAAGTGCAGCCAGGAGCAGCAGCGACGCGACCGGTCTCAAACGCACGGCGAGCGGCCGTGTTCTCCTTGCCGCGATACGTTGGCATCCACACAAAGTCGGGGTTGCGCTCAAAGTGCTCCTGGTAGTTGGCGCGGGCCATGGCGACATACTGCGAGCGCACATGTTCCGGCTCGTTCTTCCACAGCTGGCCAGCGACGCGCGAGACGTCCTGGTTGCGCACAACGCCATGCTTGGCAATAATGTCCGCACGCCTCTCGGATCGGTACAGGAAGAAGGCGTTTTGGGGACGGCGGACCTTGTTCACGATGGACGTCTTGGCGGACGACGAGGACGACGAGGGCGACGACTTTGAGTGCTTGGGGGCCGGCGTGGACGACGTGGAGGACGCCAAAGGACGCTTGCGCTTCTCTGGCAGCCAAGCGGTGGTTGCGGCGGAGTGATCGTCTTGCAGAGTAGCGGCGGACGGCATGTTGAAGACGTGGGTGCTGAAATGAGCAGAGGACGACATGGTCTGGTTGCAGCAATCGGAGAGATTGAATGGCGTTGACAGTCAGCACGATGCGGCATGGCACGCAGCTTGCCAAGGATCGCACTCGCACACAGCTCACACCTTCAAATGGCAAGGATTGAACGGCGTGTATGTCTATGGAATGGAAGACCGGACTGGAATGGCGGCCAAGGGGGAGCAGGCACGCTTTAAATCTGAAAGGAGACCAGTGCGCATGCAGCAGCACGCAAGCTAGAATCGTGCGGGCAAGCATGTGCAGATTTGTCTGTCGTTCAGTCCATTCGCCCATTCAAACTTTCCCAGATCGTTGGCATGCGTGCTCGATCGCTCAAGGGATCGATTGGTTGGCGATGCCTGATCGATTGGCCGACTGCGGCCGGATTGATTCTGATCGAGGCATTAATATTTTGACCTTTGCAATTTTGAGCATTTCGGCACCATGTCAGACACCAAGGTCGACACCGATGCCCTCAAATGGATCAACGAGATGTCGGCTATTGAGGCGGTCAGTGCCATCGCCAGTGGCTCGCAGCAGCATGCACTGTGCCACCATACACCATGGCCGCTCTCCAGCGCCACTGGTGTGATCTTGCCATTTGCACTGACAGGCGGCCACCAATTGCATGTGCTGTGCCACGATCAACAATACAGAGCCGCCTGCGCGAGGTGGGCGTAAAGCCGGTTATCATGCAGCCAAGCAACTGCGGCATCATCCGGCAGGACGAAAGTTTTCCGCCGACCACTGTGAACCGCATCGAGGTGTGTGTGTGTGGCTTTGTGTGTGTGTATGCGTGTGTGTGTGGTGCAGAGATCGGGCGATGAGCCTGCAGCTATGGCAGCCATCATGCTTATCGTGGTCAACAGATTCGCACAAACTTTGACTTTGCGAGCAAGATCAAGCAGATCATGGTCTCTGCGCCTCGGACGTATCCTAACAAGCTAAACTTTCTCTATGTGAATGTAAGCGGGTTGCCGTCGAGATTCATGCAAGACGAGACTGCGCACTTACCATTCTCTTGCTGTCGACGAATATGGCTCCAGGTGCTGCTGATGACCGAGCACATTGAGATGCCGCTGCTCGTGCCGTACTTATACCAAGGCAGTCTGGACAAGCGCAAAAAGGACGTACCACACAACAACCTCAAGGAATGGCTGATCGTGAATGCGTCGGGTGCGCGTGCCAGGTTCACCGCCAATCTCAGCAGCACCATCTGAGAGGGTCTGGCAGAAAGAAGTGCGAGAATGAAGGATCGGATAGTCATGCATTGACCACTGTGCGTGGCAAGTTGGAAAGGAGAGTGGCACGATCATCGGATAACGGCCTGCGCAGCCGCCTCTGCTGAGGCGACTAAGCGATCGCTGGAGTTTGGCGTCGGCGCTGGCGCTGCGGATTGTGCTGATGCAGACATGGCCTCGTGAACCAGCGCGTGCAGACGCCGCTCGATGTGCGGCAGATGCTCGTCGTAGACGGCGTCGAGGCTGATGCTGACAAACGCCTGCATCTTGAACCGGGTGGCTGAGGACGCAGAGCAGCACCATGATCGCACCGAGGAGTGCAGTGCACAAGGCGACACAGTCGGATCAGCAACAATGCCAAGGCAGGCAGACCAGACGATTGTTGGCTCTTACACAGACGCTTGGCGACGTTCTCGCTGTGCGACTCGAGCGACGGACGAATGAGCGTCGATGCCGTTGCGGATCCAGGCGTCAGGCGGGAAGGAGGCATTGCCACGGCAAGCTGCGCAAACTGGCCTGGCACGGCCGCCTGGTCCTGGCCGCCTGCGCCGGCATCCGATGCGCCAACGCCGCAGCCGACCCACACAAACACCGAGCCGACAAGGGTGATGATCTGGAAGGCGACCGGCGACAGCTGGCTTGGACCAAACTGCTCGACGCACTGATGCACCTGCGCTGGACGGAATCCGGGCACGCCGGCGAGGCCAGCCAGTCCGGCGGCTGGAGAGGCATCGCCAGTGGCGTTTGCGGTTGCCGTTGCTGGGTCAAGCCGAGATGGTGCGTCTTGCACGAGCATTTGAGTGGCCGGCGGGCTTGGCATTGTTGGCTGTTGCAATGGCAAGGGATTTTGGCGACCGCTTGCTGTGATGAGCAATGCCTGCAAGCAATGCCTGCAAGCAATGCCAGGACGCCGGCATGGCTCCCAGTGTGGCTCGGGTGCGGCCCACAGGGCTCAAAAGGGAGCAGCCCGCCTTCAATGCCATCCACGACTGATCACCCGCCGGCTTCACAATGAGCAACGCCAACGCCTCTGCGCACGCTGACCTTGAGGCCCAGATGGCTGCCCACAATGCCGTCATCGGCGCGTTCCTCGCAGGGTCCTCGTCTGCATACGCCGCACAGGCACGGCACAGTGGCAAGGTGTCGCCCAACCACGAGCAGGGCGATCAGCCGGCCGTCCTCATCGACCAAGAAACCGCAGCCATTGCTGCCAACGCCATCAAGTCCGTTCAAGGCTTCCTCTCGGGGGGATTCTGATCCGCCCCGCCCATCTTGCCGTGCCGTGGTATCCGTCTGCCCGGCCCCAACAATGCCATTCAGTCGTCTCTGTGCGGCTGCCACACCAATCCAATAAATGCCTAATGCGACCCAACCATCTCGCTCCTTTCACTCCATCCTTTCATCTGGCCATGAACCCAAACAACAGCAGTGTGACCTTGGTGCTGCACAGATCGCCCCCGCCACCTCGTCGCACACCACGGCATTCCAAGGTGTCAGTCTCCGAGCATGCGTCGCAAGCACCCTCATCTTCATCTTCGCCGCTGCGCAATCCCGTGCTGATCGCACCACCGCCAGTGCGGCCAGCGGAGACATCGAAATGGACGCCTGTCGTGCCTCTCTATCACGACCCATGCGTTGGCGGACTGCGGCTGCTCGACATGCAAGAGGCCCTCCCACACCTGTTCACCAGTTTCTCGTTTGGCATGCTAGGCGATCTCGGCCAGATCAGAGCACCCTCATCAACATCTCTGGCTTCATCCGATACCGACTGATGCGTCCAGCCGCATCGACTGCACAACAGCAAAGCGAACGCCAAGCGACGGCGTGTGTTGATGCAGCAATGCCAATGAATTCAATCCTATCCAAAACAGTATGTGCCGTTGGGATCACGATTAGGCAGTCTTGTTGGGGTTGAGCAGGTTGTCGAACAGGGGAATGAGCTGCTGGGCAACGGTGAAACTGAACACAAGCTTGGGGCCGACAACAAGGATCTTGGGAGTAAGACCCTGTGGGATGCAGCATCGAACGCTGTCAGTCAAACAAAGTTGGCAAAATACACACAATCACTGCTCGTGCGTCTGCATCTGCAAGTGCCGCTCACCTTGAAGAACGAGCCAAAGCCCTCCTGCGCAATCATCTTCTTGACAATGGAAAAGCCGCCCTCTGCCTGGGCAGCAGAGCGAGCCTGGATGCGGGTCTTGATGACATCGAGCTGGAACCCAGAGAACGGCGCGTCAGTCTTGGCTCCATCCAACGACACCAACAGACGCGTCTGTCGTGTGGCAAAACGCAACGCGGCTTACCGGAGCAGAGACGGTAATGGAAGCGACAGCACCAGCAATCGAGGCGATAAAGTTCTGGAAGAACGTGGCCTTGGAGTAGTCCTCGAGACCAAAGAAGAACTCCTTGGTGACAGCAGAACCGCCAAACAGAGCAAACGAGCCGGGAGCATTACGGGCCGCAGTCCACGACGCGCCGCGGTACAAGCCCCATCCCTCCTGGCGAATAATCTGCAGGTACGACTGGCCGGCAAACGAGGCAGCGTTGGTCTGCATCTTGATCTTGAGGGCATCGAGGGGGAGAAGCACAATCTCACCAATGCCGATCAGACTGCCGGCCGAGGCGTGCATGATGGTCTTGGCGTGGCGGTCGCCAAACACCGACTGGAACGAGCTCTTGTGGTTCTTGTTGAGGTAGTCGTTGATGTACGGCTGGCCGCCAAACTTGTAGATGCGCTGCATGACCTTGTAGCCGGCAGCAAATCCAAGGCCGGGGAAGAGCGACAGGTACTTGGAGAGGGTGCCTCTGGAAGCAGCATCCTGCGATACAATAATGCAGCGAGTCGTCCAGAGAGAAGCGGCAGCAGAGTCAGTGGATGCTATGAGCGATGTGTTGGTGTCATCGCAGCCGGGATCGCAGCCAAGCGCTGCACTTGCTGTCGGACGGACAGACAAGCACAGATTGGTGCACAGCGACCCGGGATCAAGTGCGATTGTATGCGATTGCATGCGATGGCGGACCAGCTGCCGAAAGCTAAACAATGCGTGGGAGAGAGCATCGCCCCACTGGCCACCCCATGTGCATGGGCTGCATTGGCTGCACGAGCGACGCATGGAAGCCCGTGTCGGTTGGGCCTGAGCACCGTACTGACCTTGAAAATGACTTGGTTCAGGCCGGAGAGACCAGTGACCTGCAATGACGAGAGCCAGATAGCGGAGCACAGAGTGAGTGGCGGGACGTTCAAGAGCAGCAGGACTGTAGAGGCCCAGCTTGGTGCCGAGCAAGAGCGCAGCAGCCATGCCAGGCCGCCGGCGTGCAACGGCAGCAACGGCAGCAACGGCAGCGACAAACGAGGTGATCAGTTCGTTCAACGGCCTTGGCCGAATACGAACGCACCTTGCCCTGGTTGTTCATGAGCCGCTTGGCGACGGTGTCGATGGGGTGGAAGAAGAGCAGCTCGAGGATGCCGGACGAGGCAGAACCCAGGAAGCGGGCAGAGCCAGACTCCTTGCGGTTGGACGAGATAGGCGGCGACATGATGTGACGATGCTGGGAAAGAGAGGTGTTCGCCGCACGGTTGGATAAATGCGGTCGCGCGATCCAACATTGGCATGTGCGCTCGTTCGGCTGTGCCTGGCCCGTCCACGCCGGCCAGACGACGCGGCAGCGCTGGCAGAGACCGATGCTGCTGTCGTGGGCGTGGCGCTGCCTGCAGATCTGGCCCGCATCGACGATCTGGACGCCGCCGTGCATGCGCGCGAGGTGTCGCTGCTTGGACAGCTCCACGACCTCATCTCGTCACCAGCAGGCATGCCAATGCCCGGCACGGATGCAGTGGACAGCACCGTCGGTGGCCAGGACCAGGGCAAGCTGCGCATGCGTCTCTGCCGCAACCTCGTGGATCTCATGCAGCAGACGATCCAAGGCACGCTGCTCTGGCCATCTGTCTCACGTGTGCTTGAGCATCATCTCAGCGTGTCTCACTGTGTCTCACGCCACTCCATGCTCGGCACAGTCGCAGAGCAGTGGCGCGAGACCGATCTGCCCGCA